>LS485818.1:42524-64000 GCA_900490705.1 Pristionchus arcanus
AATCGAAACCCACGTCGGCAAGACAGCTTGAAATCAGCACACAAATCAGAAGAGCCAGCTTCATTTTCTTGAGTCGGAAACTGGAAACGATTAGTATTTGAAGAATAATAAGAAATATATCGATGAGCATTAAAAAGGGTGCTTTATATAGGGAAGATGCAAACATAAACACGTGTCGAAATATGCGATCGTGGGAATATAAGCGCTATGGATATTTTTGCAGAGTTATCAGAATGAATGAAAAAGATTTTTTTCGGAAAGATATTTATTGATTCAGTAGAATATAAAGAGAGGTAGTGAGCTACCGAGTTTATCCAAGTTTATCTATAAAATTGTAGATAAAGAAAGCATAAAAAAGGTGAAACATAATTTATTCCGATATGCATTTCGGGATTTGATTCTTCTATTTCTTCTTCTTTTCAAAGTCAAATTTGTCTAGATGATCACATGTATCGCATCTCTGCAGCTCCGTACTCTCCAGATTTACATTGAGAGTCTTCCAAAAACCTTGGTCGACGCTCCATTCTTTGCACACGCAACCTTTTCCTACAAAAATGTATAATTATCTATTTATCATTTCCTTTTTTGAAATAAATTCTTAGTACTACTTCACTACTTATTGCTCCTCCTTATCTAGACACTATGATTTCAACAATGATGAAAGTCGTCGCTTGGGCGCGTTGTTTTCGAAGGGGAATTATTTTATTTTACTGACTTACTGTACTGCTTATCGTTTTCATTTGTCAACCCTCTTGCGCCAGGAGAGGGGATAATAGAGATATCTAAAAGTTCCGAAAATGCTTACTCCCTAGGGAATCCGTTCCGCAATTGTGATAGAAAACGATGCGCGGTTCGACATAGTCTTGGAACCATTCGATATCTTTCGCCTGAAATGATCGATGATTGATCAAATGACAACTCATCATTGACAACTTACCACTCCCTTCACTTCGTATTTCACCGACAGTTTATCTTCACTGGATGTAGTGTCAATTGAGTCGATTACGTCATTTGTGAAGTGAAAATCGTCAAGTTCCTGAAGAAAAACTAGAAATATTTAGGAAGTAGCTCCTCTCCCTTATTTCATGGATATAACGAATTAATTCTCGTCAAGTCGAGTATGAAACAAATGCGTTATCTTCCCTGTTCAACTCGTGATATCTTATCTAAAGTTGGAGAGCAAATCAATACCTCAAAAAGGATGGCGTATTTGAAGGGAGTGGAGCAAGTGAGGGTTCCATCCACTTTCACATCATATGCGGCTCCGGGAAAAAACACATTATTATTATGATAGTTTTCATGGGTTATTTCATCCTGAAACAAAAGGGAATTTTCATCTTGTGTAAACTTTCTGAAATCTTGTGGAAGCACACAAGAATCATGCGAAACCCACGTCAGCATGGCAGCGCGAAATCAGCACACAAATCAGAAGAGCGAACTTCATTTTCTTGCTTCGGAAACTGAAGACGAAAAATAGTTCAAGAGACAAAAATGAGCAACCAACCTCCTCTGACGAGCGCGAGAGACGAAAATGAGAGAAGGGAGAGGAGAATCGAGAATAACAAAACAGGGAAGAATAACAAAAATAAAACAAATATGTAAATATTAATAAAAACATTTCTTTGTTCGTGAAAACGACTGATTTCTTTAGGTGGATGGTCTACTTTGATTTCAAAGTCATGATAACTAGAGTTGGCAATACGGGCTAAACGGGCCCGTATTGGCGCCCCTCTCCATTACGGGCCCGTTTAGAATTCGAAAGAGGAGGGGGAGCTAAACGTGGCACGTTTAGCTAAACGTGTCACGTTTAGCTCCCCCTACCCTTTAGTCCCCTGAGATGGGAAGCGCTCTCTTCATTCCGCATGCTCTCTAGCTCGCAACTAGGGAAGAGGTTGAGGAGAGGGAGCTAAACGTGCCACGTTTAGCTAAACGTGGCACGTTTAGCTTCCCCTCCCTAAACGGGCCCGTTTTCCCGTTATCGTTTAGACAACCCTAATGATAACCACTCTCTAGTATGGTCATTTCGAAGATTCTTGAGATAAACTTATGTGTATCTGACATGTGACATTGCATTTGGCACTTCAATTCTTTACAAAAAACAGAAGAATCAGTATTCAATCATTCTCGCAGTATGAAGCGGATACGGTAACCATCTTAACGGTATTATCTTTGTCCCATTGCACGTTAACCCATCACCAGAGCACTTTATCGCTTATCACATCTCTTTATCGTCAGTGGCCAGTCTCTTCAATTTCTCTTCATTGTCTCTTCACTTGCCCTCAGCTGCTTTCTTCTTGGCCTTCTCCTTCTCAGTCTGCTCCTCCTTCAGGGAAACCACCTTCTCCAGTGTGTCGTCCTCGTCCGATTTCTTCTGCAAGAAAGTCAATTTGCAATTGATCTTTGATCTTAGTACCGTAGCGGGATATTTGGTCTTTGATCGCTTCAAAAACAGTTGTCGATTGGACGCTTGGGTAAGGTAGGCTAACCTAATCGTTGGTTGCATGCTCCGTAACCCCAATTTCACGGGTTCATATTGTTTGATCTTTGGTTGTTGATCTTTGATCTCTAGGCCGCACCTGGTAATCGCCATTCGCAATTTTCTCAGCTTTTTCCTTCTCGAGCGCCTTCTTCTTCTTCTCAATCTCCGACGGAGTTGGGTCCTTGACCTGACATTGAGATACAGTAGATTAGATCAAAGATCAGGTGGTATAATCAATGCAGTTTTTCCAACAATGTAGCCTGTACCGCAGTTGACATACCGCTAAACATTTCTGCAGAAACGCACTACAACGTCTACAGTACTCCTTATGCATCATACAGTACCCCTTTCCTAGTAAATTCTTTGTCAATCCAGTAGGAGATGAAATATGATCTTTGATCTCCAAGCCCCCCCCCCCTTACCTCCGGGTACGGTCGATTCTTGGTGGACGCATCATCCTTCTTGTCGTCTTCCTTCTTCTCTCCCTCTCCCTCGCCCTCCTTCTTCTCTTCCTTGGGCTTCTCCTCCTTCTTCGAGGATTCCTTCTCATCCTGCAAAAGGGGAGGATATGGTAAGCATATGGTAGATACTGTATTGTGGATAGGTATTGTAGATACTGTAGATATTTGTACTTGTATTTCGGTGAGGATACTGTAGGAATTCTGTAGGTATACTGTAGGGATATGGTAGAGATACGGTAGGGATTCTATCTACCGTACCTTCTTCTCTTCCTTCTTATCGGAAGGCGCACCTCCGGCGGCGGACTGCTTGATCTCGGACGATGCTGGCTGCAATAGGGATTCGGTAGGATACGGTAATTGATCGGGATACGGTAGGATACGGTAATTGATCGGAATACGATAGGATACGGTAGAGGACGAGTATCGACGGTAAGTCTGCAAAAAGGGTCGACTCTCACTCTTCCCTCTCTCTTCGTTATGGAGCGGTCAATAAGAGATGAATGTCCACAGGAAATGTATTCGTCAGACATCGTTCTTCGAGTCGATCCTGTTTGATACGGCAGGGTACGGTAGCCCTCGGGGTACGGTAAGCACTGCTCTTCGAGGAGCATACGGTAGGCTACCGTAGTACCTTGTCATCCTTCTTGTCGTCCTTCTTCTCGGGAGCTGCGGCTGCGGACGCCGCCTTGGACGGCACCTGAAAGGGATATGGTAAGTGGAGTACGGTAGTCAGAACATCGATCGATCGGGTTACGGTAGGGCAATCTTGTTACAGTATGTCATTAGGGTTATGATGAGTCAGTCGGGCTACGGTAGGCCAAGATACGGTAGGCCGGGTACGGTATCCGTACATTGGACTTGGCCGACTTGTCCGCGATTCCCGTGACCATGCCCTTATCGTCGCCTGCCAGCGGCTTCGGCTCCTGCAACGAAGAGAAGGGTTACGGTAGATTAGGATACGGTAGATTGCTGCAGGTCAGAATTTGGTATTGTTGGTTACTGTAGTTTGTTGTCGGTTGAATGCGGTAAGTTTGTGGTGTTTGCAGTAAATGCGGATACGGTATGATTTAGGGTTACGGTATTCTCTTTTCGCCTCCAATACCGTACCTCCTTCTTCTTGTTCTTCTTCCCGCATCCGACGATGAGAATAAGCGCGATTTGTGAGAGCAAACTCTGCAATGAGGGTACTGTATGTCGGGGTACGGTATTGCAAGTTGTACTAAAGGAGTTAAGGTTACGATAGATGAGGTTAGGATTACGGTAGGCACAAACTTACGATGGTTATGAGTACTGTAGCGAGCATCCTTGCTGCTGCTTGGGGGTAGGGGGTGGGGCGCGGCCGCGAGAGAGCCGGAGCAACAACACTGGACGAGCGGCCGGGGTAGGAATGAGGGAGGGAGGGGAGGGAGGGAGAGGGGGAGGGGGATGTAAAGTGATGTTGCGAAGAGAGACAATTGGACTGAAGAGAGTGGGGTGTGTAAATAGAAGGATTAGAAAAGGATTAGTGAAAATGAGGAAATATTGAGGTAAACGAGTTTGAATGCAAATTTCACAAATAATTGTATTCTTTGCACTGTGTGGATCTAATCAAATCCAAGACGGTATGTGGTTTCTTGGTGACTTTGAGGGCTATTAAACGGGCATTCCCTTAAAACATGGATGCGTGCATTTAGCGTTGGGAAATTCGTTAACATTTGCAACTTTTTTTGAACATTTATCGGTGCGTACGCGTAAAAATACCGATGAAACAATGCAAAAATGTGCAATACAATTAAACAGTGCAATTTGACGACATCCGTTGAATGTGCTGTCCGAAGGCTAACAAACGAAGACTTGGCTGAGTGCAGTAAACCGCCTTAGTGAATACGATCCTATTGAACATAGAGTATTTAAACATATTATTGGATAAGTTTTCCGCACAGTTCGTCCAGGATATTCGCCCTGCATCATTAGGAAATTGAGGAACTTCACGAACAGGCGTTTTGCCGAATCGAAATGTGGAAGTTTATCGTTCCATTCTTACTGTTCTTCTCCAGTTGTCCAGCAAGCGGAGTTCTTCTGAAAAGACAATCGAGAATGAAATATAATATAAATATAATATATCTAGAATGAAAAATAATAAATATAGTATATCTAGAATGAAATATAATAATAGTCAATAAGTCAGAATTGGCGATGATGCTAAAGACGTACAGATGCTTACTGCCTATTAAAACAGTGAAGGGCTTTGTCCTTATGCGAAGTTTTGGAGGATTTTTGCAACGTTTTTGACATCGACATTCTTTGAATTCCTTGCTTGCGAGTACTCGTCACGAGTGAGCGTCCGCGTGTAGATCGGACAAACTGAAATAGCAATATAGAATTTTTTTAAAGTAAATCGTTGTAATTAAATTTATAATAGGGATGAGCACGAGCGCGAAACAACTGAAAAGTGGATAATGAATGATTGCAAAGTTCAAATCGGTGTTTAAGAGACGCTAGCCCAGCGGGCTCCAGCAGAAAGGACTCTTAAGATATTATCAATAAGAGGCGCGTAATTTTTGATAGAAGGGCGGCCACTGGGATTTTTTTTTATTTAAAGACTTGGACTCATCAAAGTTTAACGAATGCTTACAGTAATAAAACATCGGTGAAACATAACATTTTGTGAGATATGAATTTTGCAATTTCGAAAATCCTCCAAATCGTTTGGTATGAAATACTGGTAATCGTCCCATTGTTTCACGGACTCTTTCATCAGCAAGAAGTGTGATCGAGAGTGCTAAAGAGATGATTTCCCGTATTTCCACTAAATCGTAATTGCTTCTCGTTGCTCGTCTCGTGCCATGTACGTCTTGAACTCGATCGGGGTGAGCTGAAATGTTTGACGATTTGATTTTGATTTTAGATATCTGCAATTAATTAGCCACCTGTTCCATCTCGACGGCATCCTCGCACATGGGGCATGCGTAGTTGGAGGATTTCATGCTGAAATGAAATTTTTAACATAAAGTTAAGCACAAAAACATGTTTAAAATATTTTTCTTGATTTCGAATCAGAAATTAATATAATCTCACTCTTTGATCATTTCGCTTCGTATCGCTGGGAAATCGCAGGTCGGGCACACGGCGAAATCGTCCGGCAGCACGTGTCGACCCTGAATTTCAAAGATTGAGGTATTTATTGATTTATCGTAAATATTTCAAGTTCAAGCATTGCTTGCGCTCCTATCAATCACTTCTGTTCGGTATTTAACATGAACAATTAATTATCGATTCAACCCTTACCGTAACGATGCAGTACGGTAGACGGGCCTTGCAACTGGCGCAGATGAGCATCGAGTTGACCACCTGCAAGATTCATTTTGATATTATAGTCACTTTATTCAGTCATTAAAATAATGGATTTGGAGATAATTTGTTGTAATCGGGCTCTACCTTCTATCAGCAATCTCAACTCTCGACTGGTTTTGATACCCGAGTGAAACACATCCCGAATGATTCACTAATCAGTGATTTAGAAACCTTGCTCTCTCTCTTGTTTGACCTGTATCCATGAAACCAGAAACAGAAAAGTAAGGAACAGTTGCAAACTGACCATCTGCTTGCAGAATGGACAGGGCGTCGCCTGCTCCTCCTCGGCCTTGGCTGTGGACGAGGCGGGCGGGCCCTTCCTGGAGCATTGATTTGAGGAAAGACCATGTCTGCGTTTGTGTGCAAACAACGATTTTTTTTCAGAAAGCCACATTTCCGAGTGTCTCACGTCAACGACTTTTATCTCACCACGATCATTGCATTAGTGAGGCAGTACCTGACAAGTTGCTCGATCTTCTTCGCATATCGCTGATCGATCTTCGGCCGATGCTCCGGGGACATCAGCGTCTTCGCGTGCTTGAGCGCCGTGTGCGGCATGTCCGCCTGAGGGTGTTGTTGTTTTGATTTTGTTGTTACTGTTTTGACGTACCTTCACGCAGATCACGACGGCCGACGTGAGGATGGTCGTTGCGTCTGGAATTGGGTCATTGGTGAAACAAAATAAAATATTTTTTTAGAGCAGCTAAAGGGAAATTTTCTAGTAGTGTAAGGGACAAAACAGTCCAATCTCGAATTCTGTCACTTCATTTCGCATAGAAATTGTGCAAAAATATAGACGATTTATCTAGTTTTTTTTTTAAATAAAGACTCACGTTTCGGAAACAGTGAAATATTGGCTGCTGTCCGCAGAAGCATCCTCGCTGCAGATTTCAGCTCGTTTCTCTGGATGAGACGCTGGAATTGATGGCTTTCATTAGACATTATTCCAAATTTAAAACAACCCCCGTGAAGTGAGTTTCAAGTGATCGATAAATGAGAGGAGAAATGATCGACGCTAATGGGTTCCAGTTGGCGATGGAAAAATACTTACCACATTTATCCTCTTGATCTTTGATCTCTCACCTTTGTAATCAGATACGAGTGAATGAACATCAGCAGGTCGTCCATCTCATTCGGCACGCGCATTCCTTTGTGATGCAGTTCCTGTGATAAATGGAACAATCAGAGGTCGAGTAAGTTCCTAGCCTCGGTACTACCGCAATCTCTCCCATTAGACAGTCAGAGAGGGTTGGCATTACCAATTCGCACTGATCTATCGCATGCCTGCGTTTAAAAAATAAATTCGCAGAGCTAAATGTCTCATAGTTTTCAGCATCTTTTGCACTGCACTACATCGATTTCTGCATCGTTTTTCTACCGTCAATAGTTTCGAACCGACAGTTCTCTCTGATAGAATCAACTCACTGTGTGCATGGAGTGCAACATCTTGTGAGCGCTTTGATTACGATTTTTTTTCGGAAACGGTTACGAAACCCAATTTTTCCATGGGTTGACTTGATTATTCTTGTAGCAGTCTCACCGTGTGCATCGAATGCAGCATCTTGTGCGCGGTCTTCGACGATCCTCTCTCTTGCTCATCACGAGCGATTAGCACTGCGGTTCTAAGAGCATAATTTCATTCGTTGCTCTTGAAATAACCCTTTTTTATCATCGTCTAGCATAAGGAAACTACGCAAAATAGTGATCTGTTCAGCGATTCTTTCTCGAACTAAGCTCATGTTCGTCTGCGGTTCTGTAGAAATGATTGTAATTTTCATCGGAATAACGCTTCTGAAACTAGGCTGAATCCTTTAATGTTTTGAATCTCCTGCGTTTTAGCTCTCTTTATCGGAATCTCCGATATGTTTCAGACCTTTTACTAATAGAGCGTCGCTCAATGCGATCGATAACAGGAGTATTGTTTATCCTAACAAAAAAATTTTTAAATACCTCGCAGCCTCGCGTGTCTGCCCGAACGCGACGAACATTTTGAAGATGAAGCGGGGATCCTGGAATTAGAAGGTTCAGAGATCAAAGATCATCCGCCCAAGCCCGCCCTCAAACTTTCGACAGGGTTCGTTCAATATTGGCTCCAAAAATGCCTTTCGGATGTCCGAATTTTCCAAATAGTTAAAGGATCAAAGCTTCACCTTCGGTCTTCCATCCTCTTCTCCCATCAGGAAGCTGGTCAGATGCTTTCTCAGGGCGGGATCCCTGCTGGCGACGCAAGTGTCAATACCGAGCATCATCGCTGTTGGGTTCTCGCCGTTTTCGGGGGTTAGAAGGAGATTGATTGCCTGGTAAAGAAACAGTTCGTTGAAGAAGAGGAAGTTCTGAAGTTTAGATAGTCTTTTTCAGAGGTTTTTCTCCGTTCTGAGGGGTTGGTATGGAACAGATTGATGGCCTGGGATAGATAATTATTTTTTGCTGGGCAGAGGTCCAGGGGTCCAAAAAATTGTTCACGCTAAGTTTTTAGTATCTTTTAGTCTTCTGCGAAACACAACTGAAAACGTTTGTTGGACCCGATTCAGTGAATAGTGTTCACTTGTCAATACTGATCTCCAGATGAATTCCTTTAAATACCGTACCAACTGATGATTCGATGCGTAGAGGTAGAATCGGCCCGCCTCCACTGTGTTTCCCTGCAAACAGGAATTATTTGAACATCTACGATAATTAAATTATAATTTACCTGGGATAGATAATGATCGGCAATCTGCGCGTACTGTTCGGTTGTGCCGTCTGGAAGGAATCAAAGAGCGAAGATCAACGACCAAAGACCAAAGATCAACAACTTACTAGTTCCGAGTGCCTCCGCGTACTCGCCCATCTTCATGTGCTGTTCGGCGAGGTAGTAGGCTTCCTGAGAGATCAAAGATCAACCTACAAACTATAAAAAAGATTCCAGAGTTCAGTTTTTAGCGTATCAGCGACATCAATGAAGGCTTGTTTTGATCTGAACAACAGGCAGCTGACACCACTACTAGTCTCAATAGGGAAGTCATTGAAGCTCAAAGACTGACGATCAAAGATCAACCCTCACCTGGTGGCACTGTGACATGACAAGGAACTTGATAGCAGACGAGTGATCGCCGAGCTTGAGGAAGAAACTGATATGACGAGTTCAGAGATCAAATATCAGATCCTATTATTTCAATTATTTCCTGAAAGGGTTGGGATAATCGTCGTCGCTGGCACCTGTCTACCGTAAGAAAGTTACAGTACGGAAATTGGAAAGAGTGAAGGAGAAGGAGATCAGATAAATTTATGTTTCTACGATACAACGCGTGGATACTATTAGCGTATCAGCGATCTTCCTGTTCTTCTTTCATTCGTGAAACACATCTAACTTCTCTATATTTTACCAGCGCCAGAGCCTATTAGCACAGTCAATCCCCGTTGAGCTTTGTTTCTGTGAAATGTAATCAACTTCCTTTCATCGCAACCAACGTCGCTCCCTCCGCCGATCGATTCTCTCTCACAATATCTACTGCCTCTTTCGTAGGGTTGGCCAAACGAGGCTTGCGGGCTCGTAATAGGGAGAGGTCACATTGCGGGCTCGCAACGATGGAGAGAGCGTAGGGGGAGGATTGCGAGCCCGCAATGCCTCGCACCGCCTCGCAACGAGATCGGAAGGCACTCTCTCCTTTTCACACCTCACTTTCACACACTCTCTCGCTTGCTCTGACTGTCTAAGGAGTAGTAGTAGCACAGAGATTAAGAACTCTGGTTTCTCGTGACTAGTAGTAAATTAGTTGGGGTGGGCGGAGTCTGAGCTGACTAGTAGTAAATTAATAGTCTGACTAATTGCTGATCAGTTGGCTGCTGACTAGTTGTTAGCAAGTAGTGAGCAACTAGTTGGGAGGCTATTTACCTACCCGTCGTGACTAGCACGCGCCTTGCCTATAAGGGCCTATTATTCAGCCCCCTTCAGATCAGGGTCTGATCATCGGATGGCTCCCGAGAGTGGATGCCGTCGACTGCTATCCCCAAAAGGGAAAGCCTTTTGAATGTGACTACCGTACATGGTCTTACCATGCATGGATCAGTTACAGTATGAGGATCACTGATACGGTATCAATCAATAATATAGTACCTATTCGTTTTCAAAAGCGGGCGGGGCCTATCCCCGACTAGTAGTAAATTAGTGGCTGACTAGTTGTAAATTAGTTCCCTGACTAGTGATTTCCCTATCCGCCAGCAACTAGTCAGCATACTAATTTACAACTAGTCACGAGAAACCAGAGGAGGCGGTGCGAGGCATTGCGGGCCCGCAATCCTCCCCCTCATATTACGAGCCCGCAATCTCGTTATCGTTTAGACAACCCTACTCTTTCGGTTGATAGAAAAGGTTCACAATATTTTCAGAATATTTTTGCTCCTGCGTGATAAAGCTGTCGTTATAATCAATCTCCTATGGATTTCAAATACACTGTGAAACATAGTCAAAGCTTCATCGTATTGCCTTTGAAGGCGAATTCATGCGAAAAATTCTAGCAAAATATGAAAGATCACTCACTTCGCCACCAACTTCGCTCCCTCCGCTGATCGACTCTCCCTCACGATAGCCACTGCCTCCTCCGGCATATTGAGATGATTGAGCAGCATGCGCACCAGATTATCGTAGTCGCGTGCGTTCTTGTACGCCTGAAGAGAAACGTCGGCCTCACCACCGCACCGAGTAATGCACACCACCACCCACACATAAAATATACCGAAATACCACCATGACGACGTATAGGAAAGGTCGTCAGGCTACCTGCACCCACTGCACCACTACACCACACCACACTCACGATCGCTGCCTGCTTGTACTTCTGGTCCGACTCCATCACTTTGCCGTACTGCGAGTGAATCTTGGGCGAGCGAACGTTGGGCAGAAGATCGGCCACTTTCACCCTGGATTTGATTGTTTTTAATCATCGGAATCAGAAGAGAATTAGTGCACTAGCCTTCAAGTGATTATCTAGCACTCGTGAAGCTCATTTAAAATTATTCATATTTGGAGACAGTAGTCCCAAAGTCAAGGAGATCAACGATTAGAGCGTTGGAATCAGAAAGATCAAAGATCACTGACCAATTCTTCGCCTTGAGACACACAGCTGCTGCCCGGTCATAGTATCGGCCCTGTTCGAAGAGGACCGCCGCGTCCGAGTATTGCTGAGACAAACAAATATTTTTCACAATTGAGAAGACTTAACTTTTATTTGGTTTTGTTTTGTCTTTGATGCGTGCAAACAATCATTTCAACATCTTCCTTCCGAACTTTCTAATACTCTTGAAACTCAAGTAGACTCGTATTTTCCCATACGTGTGGTCTTTTTGCTCCCTTAGCATTCTTCCCCTCACCCTCAATTCCTCCAAGATAATAGCACAGTCCCTCTTCACAACTCGTCCGTCGAGTGATCGAGCAAGATCGAAGCCCCTGCAGAACAATAATAATGATCTCAAGGTTGAAAAAAATTAAATAGATCTAAATCGCTATTCGGTTTTCCATTAATCCCATTCCGTGATAAGTGCTAACGAACTGCTACAGTATACCTCCTCAGATCTCCAGTCCGTATTGCCATTCTCGCAATGCCCGATCGGCAAATCTCGTTGTGCTCCAGGACCTGCGAGGATGATTTGATCTTTGATCTTTGACCCCCCAATTATGCATGTAGTTTGAACTTTGTAGTTTGATCCTTGATCTCTCCCACCTGATCCGTTTCGTCCTCGTCCTCCTTCGGCTTCAACTCGCCCTCCTCATAGTGGCGAAGGGCCTCCGCGTACTGGCCACTGGAAGGGATCAAAGATCAAACTACAATAGACTAGACTACAAACTCCCAAGATCAAAGATCAAGTCCCGTACTTGTACTCCAGTTGCTGAGCGTACTCCTTGGATATGTGGGGTATCTCGTCGGGCTTGAGCTGCTGTGCAAGGGTGAGCGCGCGTGGCCAGTGCAAGAGATCGCGACGCATCTGAAGGAAGTAGGTAGAGTATGGTTGGGAGATTGGATACCGTAGGTTCCTGTATGGCTTGCTAGGCAGAATATGTAAAAAAAAAAAAAAAGAAGGCCAGTGAATGAGATCGGTGGAGAGGCTACAGTTGCTTACAATTAGCGATGATGCTGCATGTAGCTTACGGCAAGCCGTTCACAGATATTTTTAAAGAAGGCGTCCCACGAACCGCGCGAGCGACTATGCAAAGTGAGGAATGAGAGGGACGCTCTCCTCATTCCTCACGCTCTCTCGCTCGTTGCCTGCTTTTCAGGGTGACTTGGCTCGCAGCCAATTGATCATAACTCAGTTCAAACGAAAAGTGATGTCATGGGAGTTTCGAAAGTGTTATCGGGTAACATTGACCCACCACCTCATATCGAGAACTCAGTTAGCCAGATATTCGTGGGACACCTTCTTTAATGTGTGAAGATGTACAGCTTTCTATAGAAAGCTTTAGTTCGGTGTTTCAATCTCACTTCGATTCTGCTTCTTCCACGTCACCGGCAAGGGCTACGCAAACTAGCCCCATCTAATTCAGGACTGTAGACTTTTGCACCAACTTCTTCACATACATTCAGGGCCTCGATAGGTTCCGACGATGCCAGAAACAGTCGCTCTGCTGCCTCAATGTCCCCGAGAAGCACGGCGAGGTGACCGGAGCGGAGGGCGCGTTCCTCGATTCCCTGAAGTGAAGAAAGATTGTTTGATTTGTAGCTCAGATTTCGGAACGAAATTGCAGTCATCGCACTACCTCATTTTTTACAGATGCGATGAAACTCAACCAACAATGTGCCAAATGTGGAAAATGTGGAGGCAAGATTGTCTGTTTTCCACTCATCTGTTTTCAAACAAAGCAACCTGTCGCAAATGATGAACCTCACATTTCGCAGAGTCACCACAAAACTCGTACACAAGAAAATTGTAATCGAAAACGCTACACTCTTTCACCTCGATATCCTCCAGTGACCACACCATGCCCACATCGTCGATCAGGCCGAACACGCGACGGGCTGAGAAGGGAAGAGAATGTAATTTCGAAAATGAATAAAAGAGGACCCTCATTTTCAGAAAATAATTACTCAAATCGCTCTATAAATAATCAAAGAATGCTGAAAAAATGCAATTCTTCTTGCGACGGGCTGAGAAGAGAAGAGAAGGTAATTTCAAAAATAATTAAAGGAGGGCTCATGAAAATGCCTTTGAGAAGTACAATAAACTACTGATAACGAAGCATTGTTTTTTTCAATAATAATTCGTATGCCTATTCTCGAAGCTCCAATAGAAAGCAGTTCCAGCAGTCAATCACGAGGATTTCATGTGGATACCTCTTTCCTTACACATCGTCTAGACCTCTTTGTCTTTATATTTCAGACTGACTCCCCAGGGAACTGGCAAGCATTCAATCTTCTATGAGGCCCTATCACTATTGAAGTTTACGTTGTTCCTCTCTCCATTGTTCAAACACCGCAAACCCATTGATAATTGGCCATTCTTCTGCCTATCATTTACTCGGCGATTATTTCTGGCCATTATTTTCCTCCTCCTCATTCCATTCTTCTTTCTTTTCTTCTACTACTGCGCATTCTAGTGTCCACAGACACACACCACTGTTCATTCTTCGCGTCTCTTCATTTCGCGCGCTATTTCGTCGGTCAGAGAAAGTTAGAGAGCACGGGAAAGCGAGAGAGTCAGAGACATTTCCTGACTACAGAAGGTTAGAGAGACGAGAGAGCACGAGAAATGGAGAGAGCCAAACGATTATTCACTCTATACTACTAAATATTGTCTGGAGGGGCCCGCTCATGTTTATCTATGGAAAAGGGGCGGAAGGGGTCTGCTATCAGTCGAGTGGAGGAAGAGGAGAGGGGGGAGGATTCTTGCCTCTTTGGACACTCAATCATTTTTTCTCGCATCTTAGTTCAGATTTTTGGTTCTTTCATCTCTAACCTGTTTTTTTTTAGAAAAAAAGTCCTATTTTTGGCAATATTTGATAATTTTGCGATAGCTAAGTAATTTCGGCTCTAAATGTGAAACTTTCATTCTTTTCCCTTATTCCTTATTCTGTTTTACCACTTTCTATCCCCTCGAAGCTCTAGTTCCAAACTCTTCTCCAACTTCTAACTAATTCATGTTGCGTGTTCGCTGGAAATTTCCCGATTTTCATTCCCAAACCCAGATTTCGACACACCATTTCCCGCCGGCTTTTACACGTTTCCTAGGTTAGAGATGGCTAGTGATAATGTAAAATGAGGAGACACGAGTATCTAGGATTGAGTCATCCCTCCGTCGCTATTGACACTAGCTCGGCCGGGCAGTTATCAGGGCATTGGAAAGTGTCGTGTCATGCTCTCTCCTTATCACGTGATATTTCTCCCTGCCCTCCTTTCTCTAATTCTCCTTCAACCATACACTATCACGGGCATAGTTTTCAACGCGAAACCTCGCCCCGGATTCTGTCCTTAGATGATGATAGCATTGTTATTTTTCACGTGATCGAATCATTCTCAGAATTTTTTCGATGTCGATATATTTGCTGATTGCCTATCGACGATAATCGGGAAAATGGTGTCGTGATCAAAATTGTGACACACTTCTCACTATCGATTATTCATCGCAAGCGATTATTTTTCGACGCCATAAAATGTTGTTGCGCAATAGGAACCTCAAACTCGATGTCGTTTAAATATTCTCTTTATTTTTACTCAATTCAGTGGAATTTTCTCGCGGAACGGCTGATAATTGTTACCATTTCCGTTAGCGAAAGTTTCAACTTTTAAATCGCACAAGCAAATCGGAGGCTCCCGCTCACTTTCTTCATTATTTGTATTTCGATAGTGCACTTATTTTTGCCAAACTATTTGAAAAGCAATAACTAACACTCACCCATGGGCACTTCATTATTCCTCAACAGAGCCCTTCCCAGCTCCCTCCACATCTCATCCTGCTTGGCGAATTCGCACAAACGATAAGCGTACGGCCATCTGAAAGTTGATCTTTGATCTCTCATGTCTCCAACTTTTTGTGACCTCGCAAAGCTCTGCGAATCACATTAGAAAACCAAATTTCTACTTTGTTTCCTAAAGATCACAGCAATTATTAGTAGAGACCCTTCAATTGACCACTTTAAAAGTTCATCCAGTCATGCGCAGAAGATTAGCCGATCCCGGGTCAAAATCGTAGTTTACCACGCGCCGGAACCGTCCCTTGTGAATCATCGAGCGATTTTGTGCACATGAGAGCGTCTTTTTGAGCAAACTCGACAATAATATGAATCGATATTTACAGAATGCGGCAACTAATACTGTGTTTAGCGGCTGTGGCTGCGATTAGCGCTTACAACCTGGTCATCCAGGAGCTCACTTTGACAGGGTAAGTGATCTTTGATCTTTGCAATCGCTGATCTTTGATCTTTCTCAGAGGCGCAATCACTAGCGACAAGATCACCTGCAAAAACATGGCTACATTCATCCACGTTGGCAGCAAGGACTCGGTGAGTGGTGCGCTAAGGTGACGTTTACTAATTTGAATCTAGCTCACACTTTGAGATGGCGACGTTTCCTAAGCGGTACACCACACCATTCCAGTTCAATGTCGATTGCTACGATTTGATGAACTCGAATACTCCGCCGGCGCTCGAAGCACGAAAGCTCGTATTCACGGTAAGAAAATCGAGTAATCGACTTTTTTATCTTCAATTCCTCGGTTGAAATGTGTTTCACCGCGAAAGCTTGTGGTCGTCTGAATATCTGATCCATGGCTCTCTTCTCTGCAAAACACTCACAATCAATGATTATTGTTGCCAGCTGCATGGCTAGTGGATGTCGCGCATTTTAATGTTGCGATGGGCGACGTTTTCTAATTCAAATCTAGCTCAAATTTTGACAGACCGACGTTTCCTAAGCTTTACACCACGTTGTTCAGGGCCCGGTGATCACCACCAGTGCGAAGACTCTCAACTGCGAGATCGTCATGGCCGACTCGTCGACCGTCCCGTTCCCACTCACGCCCGTTATGAAGGTGCGATCTTTGAACGTTGATCTTTGATCTCCACAGATATTGATCTTTGATCTCTTGCAGGCCGGCGTACCACAAAGCAGCGCGCCGTACACCGCCACCTACAAGCCCATCGGTGAGTACCCTTTTATGAATCTCCTTGATCCATGCATTTGTACTGTACCGTCAAGCGGGAGGAAAATGAAACATGTACTGTATTGTACGGTATTTTACGGTAAAACACAGTGCAGGCTGTCATTTCCGTAAGAGTTGATGAAATTGCGCCAAATTTGGATTTTGAGCTATTCAAGTGATAGCCTAAAATGCGTTTTCTATAAATTTAATTTGGTTGGTCCTAAATATGTGAACTGAGAAAGGCTGAAAATGACGGCTTGTGGTGTGAAATTCGTTGTGTGGTGCGCTTGCGTGCACCCGTGTACATTCCATTTTGCCTAATATCGAGCTCATAGCTCACGCATCGTTTATTTTTTGTTCTCATTTTCTTTTTGTGTTGATATAATAGCCATTTTAAGTATCAGGGACGCCTTACTGGCCATACTGGAAGAGTTTCCTCATCAAATTCGCTCATGAATAGATCAAAAACATAACCTAACCATTAATTCTGTAGAAAAAGAAACAACAAAAAGAATAGGGGATCAAAAAGAAACGTTGTGTGAACGATAAGCTCGATATTTGGCAAAATGGAATGTACACGGGTGCACGCAAGCGCACCACACCACGAATTTCACACCACAAGCCGTCATTTTCAGCCTTTCTCAGTTCACATATTTAGGACCAACCAAATTAAATTTCCAGAAAACGCATTTTAGGCAATCACTTGAATAGCTCAAAATCCAAATTTGGCGCAATTTCATCAACTCTTACGGAAATGACAGCCTGCACTGTGTTTTACCGTAAAATACCGTACAATACAGTACATGTTTCATTTTCCTCCCGCTTGACGGTAAAAGCACCAGACATTGAAGCCGCACTTGATAGCAGTAAAGTTGAAGAGCGAATCCATTGCAGCTGCCGAGACCACGACTACTAAGGCTCCAGACGTCGATTGCAAACTGGTCGCAAATTGGAATGTCAAGGAATGCGATTGCAAAGATCCCGATGTCAATAAGGAAGACTTCTGCGATTGCGCTTTGAATGATACTCGGCCTGGCTGCAGGTACATATAACCAAAATAGAATAAAGTTGGACTAAACGAGTCCGCAGTAAATAATCCGATTGAACGACGACAGTGCCTTCTTTCCGTAAGTTTTTTCATTCTCAGGACAGCCACTGTGGCACCAACCGGAGGATCACCTCCAAAAGCCAACCTGCCCTCGAATGCTGTCATCTCCAAGCTGCCCCTCCCCCTTCCCGTCAAACCCGACGTCGCCGTCATCGACTCAGCCCTTCCTCCTGCCGTCCGACTTCGCGGTCCCGGCCCCGCCCGACCACCCGCCCGTCGCCATCCCGTCGAGGTTACGGTAGAGGATGATGAGGAGGTATACGGTAGCAAGCTATCGATTGCTGATCGCGAACTGATTCAGGTGCGCCGAGTGAAGAGGGATGACGCACCGCCCGCAGTCGATGATAGGTAAGATATTGTAGAATTGAAAAATTGAAGAATCCGTTCCTTCGTTCCTTGTTGCCTCTCACGGTCAGAGTGAAGAGAGAGCACGCGAAATGAAGAGACGGATTATTCGTCCTGACTAGACCTTCGAAAACGAGCACTCGTTCACAAAACAAAACGAGTGCTCGCTCGTTTTCGAAAGTCGAGACCTGACAGATCGAGTCGAACGGCAATCTTTAAACCACAATTAATGTTCTCCTTGTGCTGTTCGACTACTTCTTTTTTTTCGGAAAATTTAAAATCATGCTTACACTTCTCTGAAGTACATTGTGATATTGTGGATACAGTAATTGATCGATTCTCTCTCTGGCAGTACCATCAACGTTGCCGTGGCGTACTACGTGCTGGACGAGCCGGGCAATCCGGCCGCCGTGTGGGCAGCCGTCATTGAGGTGCGTGGTGTATTAAGTAGTATTCATCGCCTGTCGAAAATTTGACAGAAATGGCATTTGGTAAACGTCGGCCTATGCACACAATCGCAGGGCATCGTCCTGATCGCGCTCGTCGGCGCCTGCCTCTACTTCTTCTGCTGGGCACCGAGAAATCGCGGTGTTGCCTCTGCAGCTGCCGATCCCTACAAGCCAGAGGTGGGTGGTGTGCCTGCGGGGAAAAGTCGACAGTCGAAATTTCGACAAGAAAACGATTGGTAAACATCGCATCCTTTGCAGGGCAACTACAGCGTGTCCTACGCGAACTCGAGTTACAACAACCAGCGCATCGACGCCTTCCAGAACCGTGAGTGTGGTGTGGTGGGGGAAACGTCGCTTATTGAAAATTTAAATCGAACGCGATTAGTAATAGTCACACGCTTGTAGCACCACCCGCCGCACCACCCCGCCCGGCCAACTCCGCGTACATGGACGACTACATTACTGATAATATCGGCGCTATGGGAAGACCTGGTTAGTGTATCAGCTAGTATTCGTCGTCACTGCGCAGATGCATTTGATATACGTCGCTTACACCACTCTTTGCAGCCGCCGCGGCCGCTCCTCCTGCGGCCACTGCAGCATCCGCAGCCAATCCGGCCACTTCGAATTTCGAGCCGAGACACCAGCGCTTCGACAGTTCCGGCCTCGTGACCGTCAATCTCAGCTAAACTCCGGTCCTTCCAATTCCCGGATCTTCTATTTCCGGATTTACATTTCCCCGCTCCCTATTCCCCGGTCAACATTCCACACACATTTCCATGTCATTCTCACATATCATATCATTATTTTGCTATTTGTACAGTTACGAGATTGTGAAATCGTGAGAAAGCAAACGATAAAAAGTTACCGTTTGAGCGAGACGGCCTGTTTGAGCATGGCGACGAACTGAAATTGGGTGTGGTGTAGTGTGGTTAAAAGTCGCCTGTCGAAAAATCAACAAGATCAAGCAAGTAAACGTCACCCGCACCTCCTCGGGCTTCTTCCTTTCAAATACGTTGTCCGTCATGTTCGACTGGAGCAGGATCGTGCTCGTGCGTCCGCTCGTCGTCAGGCAGTTAACGATGCCCTGCAATCGTTCACCCGTCAGCCATGATAGCTCAGTTGGGAGAGCGCCCGACTGAAGATCGGAAGGTCGCCGGTTCGATCCCGGCTCGTGGCAGTTCTTTTGCCTCACCTTGCTCAACATCAACGGCGTGTGGCCGTAGTCCAGCTTCGTTTTGCCGACATGCACGATGCCTTCACCTGAATTGTAGTGTGGTACAGTAATCCTTTTAGTAAACGTTGCTTGTCAAAAATTCACCAGCGTACCTCCAATTTCGTCTCGGGACAGCAGAAACACGTAGATCTCGTTGGAATCGTAGACGATGAAGGTGTCCCGATCGATGGTGAACGTCTCCCAGAGTGCGCCCTTGTACTGTAACGGGCGATGTTTATTATTTCTCCTCTAGTGCAAAATCTGACAGGCGACGATTCCCACTGGCTACACCACCTGAATGGTCGCGCCGATGGCGGGCAGCTTCAGCAGCGAGTCGTCCACGGGAGAGTACACGAACGTGTCCATCTTGGCGTCGAACAGGATCAGTCTGGAGGGCGACGTTTACTAATTTCAGATCTAGTTGAAATTTCGACAAGCGACGTTCCCTAGTGACTACACCACGTTTCCTCACCTGACTCCATCCGGCTCGACAACGATCTTGCGGATGCCCTGCGGATGCCGGTACTCGGACACGACCTGCCACTCGGTCAGCGCGAAGTACACCACGTAGTTGGTCTGGAAAGGGCGACGATTACTACTTCCATTTTCAGTCAAATTTTAACAAGGCGACGTTTCCCACAATCTACACCACGTACGTCAGTAGCGAAGACGAGGAAGTCGTCGGTCAATGCTGCGTCTACCAGCCGTGCGTTCCTTTCCGGCTCCGGAAAATTGGCAGACCGAACCAATCCATCGGCGTCCAGATGATCGTCCTCGAGAATCTCAAGAGGGCGACGTTTACTAAAATCCCAGCCCTGTCGGATTTTCGACAGGCGACGTTTCCCACTTGCTACACCACTCACCGTCTGCTAGAGTTTGAAATGTAACGCTACCCGGGATAGCGGGTACCCGACTGCGAAGAATGAGTGGGAGAGGGAGGAATGAATTACCCGGAATTTTCACTCCATTACCCGGGATAGTTGAATGTAAATCGCTCGCGCTCGTGAGAAAGACTCATTTCTGCCTCGCGAGAGGATCAGGAGTGGTCGGTCTGATAAGATTACCCTTGTTTCTAAACTAGTTGACGTAATTTTGAACGGTTTCTGCGTGTTTATCGTTTAGGAAGAAACTGCACAAGACGTTCGAGTAATGCGAACCATCATGCTCAAGTTCTGAAAAAAGAGCGAAGTCGTGGAGTGATGGCATGTTTAATGACAAATAAAATGGCCTCATGGACTCATGCTAGGTCTTGTTATTACCTAATCTGTATCACTCTTATGCCTAGATAGAACTAAGTGATTAGGAAGTAAATTTTAGACGTCTTGATCTAAGAATTCGAATACTTCGCTATCTTTCCAATTGAAAATGAGCCCTGCCCCATGTAATCAGAGGCTTCAGGAAAGAATCAGTTCCTTCTCGAGGATGGTAAGCCTGTATTAGGGTTGACAAATCGGCACGCGGCACAATGGCGGCATGCGGAGCGATTTGCATCCCAGGCCGTCCTGGCCCCTCTCTCTCCCTCCCTCAGCCCGGCACGAAATCGGCACCGCTCCCTTCTCTCCCTCTCAGGCCGGCATGCCATGCAAATTGTTTCTAATTAGCTAGAAATCCTTTGTCTCTCCCCTTCTCCCTCTCGATTTGATCACCCTCTCCAGTCCGGCACGAAATCGGCACGAGAGGGGAGAGAGAGGCCGATGCCGGCATTGCTCAATTTGCATGTCTCTCGATGCCGGCCTGGGCCAATTAGTGCGTCTGGGATGACGGAATGTCGAGTTCCGAGGCCGATTTGTCAACCCTAGCCTGTATCATCGGAGTTCTCCTCCCCCCCCCCCCTACCTCCTCTCATACATTCACTAGCGTCGACTGCTAAAGCAACTCACAATCTGCATTAACGTTGCTTACAAGTGTGAGTATAGCTGAAATTTAGCTAATTGTGATTCTAAACCTCTATTCTCATGTATTATATTAGTTCATC
>LS485818.1:64030-84209 GCA_900490705.1 Pristionchus arcanus
CCAACTTCCAGTCTCTTAGTTACAAGAGAAGCGCATTAGAAATACGTTATAAATGAGCTACTATATTAGAAAACTAGTAGAATAGCTCCTAGGTTCCTTGTCTAGAGCTAAATGCACTTATCTTCCCCAATTATCTATTCCCTGCGCATGAAAAGCTCGTTGATTCGCCCTCCAAAACCGAGGATCCCGGGTAATTCTTCATTCCACGTCGACTATCCCGGGTAACTCACATTCCACTCATTCCTTCTCTATTACCCGGTCGGGTCCGAATTACCCGTCCCACATTTCAAACTCTACCGTCTGCAATCGTAGCCGTCCGTCCATGATAATTGCCGCGTAGGAGCCATTCACGCGCACGTCGAGTACGGTAGACAAGTATTCGTAGTGGGAGACCGGCTGGGAGGCTGCAAGGAAGTTACGGTATCAGAGTCAGCTTACGGTAGGGTACGGTAGGGGTACGGTACTTGAACAGGGGGTTAGCACACACAAGAGGGAACAAAATTGTCAATCATCAATCATCAGCACACACAAGCCATCATCGCACGATTTCAGGACGCAATATAGGGTCGTCGATAATACGATTAGGGTTCAGTACTGCACAAATTTCGACAGACGACGTTTCTTCGTTAGGCACACGCAGGGCGGAATAAAGGACATAAACGGAACGATTAAATAATCATGCTCACCGACGGGCGTGCCGAACTCACTGCGGTTCGCATAGTCGTAGAACCAGACGGTGTTGTTGACGCCGACGCCGACGTGCCGTGGGCCCACGGCGATCACGCTCGGCTCCACCACGGTAGGCACCGTGATCGCCGATCTCTGGAGAGGACGACGATTACTAATTAGCGATGCTGTCGAAATTTAGACAGGCGACGTTTAGCTGCGGATACACCATGAAAGTGCAACTGTTCCAAATGTGAAATGAGATGAGTTTCAACCACTCAATGAAAGGAAATGAGCGGGATGAGTTGGTGATTTGAGAAGGCTTTGAGAAGGTTCTAAAAAATATTCAAATGTGGATGGGCTTCAGGCTGCGCCACATCTCTTCAGCGATTAAAGAAGGCGTCCCACGAACCGCGCGGGCGACTATGCAAAGTGAGGAATTAGAGGGACGCTCTCCTCATTTCGCACGCTCTCTCGCTCGTTGCCTGCTTTTCAGGGTCACTTGGCACGCAGCCAATTGATCATAACTCAGTTCAAACGAAAAATGGTGACTTGGGAGTTTCGAATGTGTTATCGGGTAGCAGCGACCCACCACCTCACATCGAGAACTCACTTAGCCAGATATTCGTGGGACACCTTCTTTAACGTTCTGCAGTACTACAGTGGTCCAGAACTCAGGACACTCTCTTCATTTCCCACACTCTCCCGCTCTTCTCTGACAGGTAGTGTTTTCCTCTGAGATCGTTTACAAAACTTTGAATGCACGTGGAGCAGCGTTTCGATCAATGCTACGGTATCTCTTCAGTTCCCTCGCTTCGTACCGTCCTTTCTCTGTTCATCTAGAGAGCATTTGAAATAGAGATAGCTCACCTTGTCCACCTCCTTCATCACGGTGATCTCGTCGATGGCCGTCAACACGGCGATCGTGTCCTGAGCGAAGGCGACGTTTACTAATGACCACACCATTTACGATCTCTGTTCAAATTTCGACAGGGCGACTTTTCCCAGTTTGCGTGTGCCTAAAGTATACCTTGTACGCGGTGCCCAGCTGCGTGACCGCCACCAGATACACGCCGATGAAGCCGCCCTGCAATTTCTTGTCTGACTCTCTCCATTTCGCACGCTCTCTCGCTCGCTCTGACCGCCGACAGAGCAGGCGAAATTGAGAGAGTCGCACGCTCACCTGCGAGGCGACGGCGCACATGCGCGTGTCCGGCGAGATCTCCACCTGCACCAGCTCTGAAGCGACGTTTACTAATTAGCACATCATTTTCGAGTCTAGTGCAAATTTTGACAGGCGACGTTTACCAGTGGCACACCACTGATCGCCGACTGACCTTTCTCCGACTCGAGCACCCCGATGATCTCCAGAATCTGGTAGGAGGAGAGGTCGTAGACTCGAATCCTGGAAATGAGAGATCAAAGATCACAGATCAGAGTGATTATAGTAACGTAGAAGTCGATTCAACGCCTCATTCCCACATCGTTTTTGCTCTTCGCAGATGTGTTTCAAGCTAGTTTAGCAGTAGGGAAATGGAACGATTTCATTATATTTACCACCTCTTCCAAACCCAAATTTCATGTTGTGCCGTGGGGCGACAAATTCCAAATCGCTCATTCTGGTCAAATTTTGACAGGGCGACGATTCCCACTGACCACACCACTTACTGATTGTCGCCGCAGCACACGATCCTTCCTAGTGCCTGGTTGACGGTGATGTCGGATAGATAGGTGGAGAAGGCCTTCTCGGTGTGTAGTTCCTGATAATCGATCGATAAAATACCGTACCCTATCGTACTCTTCCAACATGCTACTCTGCTGTATTTTTTTTCTTTTCTAACAAAAAAATGAGTATAATAAGAATTTCCTTAAACAATCAGCTTTCTTGCAAAACTTGAGGGAAACGCTACTAGATTTTCGAGTGATAAAAATGAAAGTGAAAACTGCTAAAAATTTGGAACGCTTCACGAATTTGCGTGTCATCCTTGCGCAGGGGCCATGCTAATCTTCTCTGTATTGTTCCAATTTTAGTATATGTTCATTTGGAATGAACGGGACTGTTGATAGCGCGCTCGCTTATGTAGGGTGATGCGAGAGTGTGCGCTAGTCGCGCCGGGTTAGAGACAGGCGAGGGAGAGAGGCGGAGGGAGGCGAGAGGGAATTTACTCGCGCTGTCTTGTCGCCAGCGGGTATTTGGGACAGATGATCTCGTTCGGGCTCGTTTGACCAGTTCTGGTTGTCAACCTCACAGGAAAAAAAACTAATCGATATTCTACCATATTCCGCCAATTTCTGACCAAGAAAAAACTACTGTATTCCTCTCTGCATACTCCTAGGAGGAGCTCCAACCGCCTTCCGTTGACCTCCAAATTTATCCCTCAAGAACTACCGTAATACTCACCGATCCGATCTCCGATTCTCTCGCCGATATCGACACCCACTGCCCGGAGCGGAAGCCCACGATCAGACGGCCGTTATCGTACCTGAAAATACCACATCATCTGCGACGTTTACTAGACACACCACGGAAATATAAATGTAGTTCAAATTTCAACGACGTTTCCAACTGCCTACACCACGCACCACTGATACGTGACGATCTCTCCGTACTGCTCCTGGAAGGCCAGATTCACCGTGGGCATGTCCTGGCCGCCCTGCGTCTCCTTCGCCAGATTGACCAGCATGAGGTGCTTCGTGCCGAGGATGGCGCTCAGCTGCAAACGTCGCCTTGCTGGATGCACCTGGCGCACCGAGAGGCACACCACCCTCTACTCACGTGCAGCTCGGTCTGCTTGCTCTTCTGTGCCGGGTCGTCGGCGCGCGGCACGCGCATCTCGAACGTCCTTACGAGCCACGGCGCGGACGTGCATTGGAACTGGTACACCTGATTGTGAGCAGGGCGACGATTACTAATCGCTTGTCTAATCACATTATCGACAGGGCGGTGTTTCTCTGTGGTTACACCATGAGGGTCTCATGTTCAATTTTCGACAGGACGGCTTTTCCCAATACACTACACCACGCACCGTCTCGCCCTCAAAGTTGGAGACGGATATGGATGAATCTTCCGAGGCGCAACAGATGAGATCGTCTGCAGACACGAAGATGTGCGTGATGCGACGCTGGTGCTTGCCCATGATCGGCGTTTTCCTGGGTGGAGATCAAAGATCAAAGATCAAAGAACACTTTCGATAGTTTTCACAGGATCCGTGAATTGCTGAAGAACTCAAAGGTCAAAGTTTAAAGATCAGATATCACTTTTCATTTTGTTTCATTAGAGAATTCATGAAAGTTGGGAGATGTGAGCAAGATCAAAGATTGAGCCTTGTCAATTTTTGACCAGCCGATTATTCCTAATGGTCACACCACGGTAGCGTACTTCTGATTCGAGTGATTGTAGATGACGACGTTTCCATTGGAGTTGCCCACCGCCAACACCTGCTTGTTCGGCGACCACGAGACGCACAGCGGGAATTCCCTGAAGAGTACGGTAAATGAGATCGACGTTTCCCAATGATCGCACAACTTTCGATTCTTGTTCAATTTTCGACGAGGCGACGTTTCCTAATCACTACACCACTGTTCGTTCGCTCCTTGTTCAAATTACGATAGGACGACGTTTCCTAATGACTACACCACGCACTTCGGCCCGGTGGACACGTCGATCATCTCCATGCCCTTCGTGGCGACATCGAACAGCGTCAGAATCGGACTCTTATCGATGAGCATCGCGATAACGTCGCCTTCGAAGTCCCAGGCGAAGTCGATAACTGCTCTGAAAATGAAAGATGCTCGTCTCGTTTTTTTTTAACACTGGCTGATGGTATGCGGATATTTTCGTGGCAAGGATCCCAGAAAGAGTTTGTTTGTTTTTTTAGCGTTTTCCATCCATCGCTAACTAATCGGGTTGTCAGATTTCGATGACGGGAAGCGGTCGAAATAAACTAAGAGTCAGATTCTTCAATGAATACTCTCACGATGTCGTGTGATGGCAGTCGATCTGGTCGCCTTTCCGATCGAAGATTGCTAGGATGTTGTTTGATCTGCAATTTGCAAAAAAACTCTTCCTCAACTGATCTTTGATCTCTCATTTCACCGAAAACTGCTGTCTCTCTGGAAGAATGGAGCGCCATTTTCGGCCCCTTGCGGGTCATAAGATCAAAGATTACCCCGAAGCAGCCAGCATATTGCCGCCCGACCGCCATCGGAACTTGGTCGCGCCCGGCCCGAAGTAGTCCTCCCGTTTCGAGTAGAGAATCTGGGAGGGCGGCGTTTACTAATTGCCACACCACTTTCCTATCTGTTCAAAATTTGACAAGGCGACGTTTACTAATGACCACACCACTCGAGGTTCTATCGAAATTTCCATAGGGCGACGTTTCCCAAAAATCGTCACACTAAACACGACAAAGAACGACCCACCTTGGCCATGCCGGACGGAAGATCACAGGAAGAAATGGGGCACCTGCTAGTAAATACCCCGCACACTCCCCGCGGGTAGCCATAGCAACCCTGGCTATGGGGCGAGGGGAGGCAATCTCTTCAGTCGGCCTGCTCTCTCGCCACCCTGAAAAAGAAGTGCAAAGTGAGCAGAATGTGTCTGATGCAGATTTTTTTTTTAACTAATTTAGCTCCCACAGGTCAGAGAGAGAGAGCGATAGACAATGGTCAAGTTATGAAATGCGGCGAAGAGAGGCAATCTCTTCAGTTTGCCTGCTTTCTCTTTTCTCTGACCCACGAGGGAGACAATGACCCGACTGTCACTTGTGTAGCCATCTCTGAACCAATGTAGCTCTCCCAGACCGTTACAAGAGATCATTTGAAATGATAAGACTATAGCAACAGAACAGAGCAACCAGCTGTCATGAGTCAATTCCCCCTTCCCTCTCATTCCATCAACCAGAATTTTCTGTATCGAACGCTTATTTGATTTGAGACAAATCGCTTTATCAACGGCATAACAACATGTGAATTCTTCTTGACAATAAAAACAGCATTACAACAGTAAGCAAAAATCCCGATTTTCTAGGCAATTTGTAGTGCTAGGCAAGTGTATGACGATGTGAAACAAAACAACAAAGAAGAAAACAACAACAACAGCATTGCATTAGTAAACACGTGAGTTTGGGTGAGATAATTGGAGCAAAAAATATGAGAAAGCTACCGTGCTCGAGTATCGGGATACCGTAATCTATACGAGTGAGATGTGCGAGATAAACGTAAGTTGAGGAATATCGTAATCAATATTAGTGAGGTAAGAGAGCTACCGTAATCATGGAGAGTATTAGCATACGGAAATCAATTCAAGTGAGATGAGTGGGCTACTGTACTCTAGAAAAGCATCGGAATACTGTAATCAATACATTTGAGACTAGTGGCCACAGTAACCTGTCTATCGAACTTCTAGAAAAGCATCGGAATATCGTAACCTATATTAGTGAGTTGGGAGGGATACCGGAGAGCGTGAACATACGGTAATCAATATCAGTGAAATTAAAGGCCTACCGTAACCTGTCTACCGTATTTCAGATGGCATCCGGGCGTATCCGTAATGATACCGGCGACGACGCATCCGAGAATCGCGCCCGTTTTCATGCCAATTGATCCTCAAAAGATAAATATGATGAAAAATTATTAAGATGTTCGCACTAGCTCTGGTATTGGTCACCTATTAGGCCACCTAATAACGGAGGTCCCGCTCCCCCTGCCTCTCACCTATTAGGCCACCTAATAGCGCTGCCCACCTAATAGGCCACCTAATAACTCACCTATAATCCCACCTAACTTGTGGCCTATTAGGTGGGATATTAGGTGGCCTAATAGGTGAGCAATACCAGAGAGTGAGACCATGCGCTTTATCCACTCTGCTATCGTACTCTTGTCTCGAGCTAATGATCATGTCTACAAGCATATTTTTTTAGATTTCATTGCAAACAAATGAATTCTTCCTATTCTTACACTCCCTGATATTATTCGTTTTATCGCATGAGTGGCTTCACAGTAATTGCTGTCAGTTCCAAGCTACTTACTCGTATGTGTCGAGCACTTAATATATACAATTAAAGTAAATATTAATACCTCCAATGAATCCTCCGACCAGCGGTCCCACGAGGGGCACGAACGAAAGCGCGGTTGAGCCTGCCGCGGCTCCTGCAAGGAAAATGTGATAATTAGCGGATTTTCTGGGGGTGAGGCATCCTCATGAAGCCTTCCATGTGAGCAAGAGAAATGCATGCACCGGCGAGCCACGAGTAGTATAAAGAGGGCAAAGGGTTAATCAAGGCACATGGAGTCATATGGGGTTCACTGCTAGGCCAGTGATTGCTTCAGTGCAAGACTGATATCAAAAATATATTTTATATGCATACCAGCCTAATATGCCCCCGCCTTCGGCGGGGTCTGTTCGGCTGGCAGGGTTCACTACTGATCGATTAGTTATCCAACCATGTCGCAATATAGAACGCGCGCGCGCGACGCGTTTGACCTTGTTTACAGTTTCGTGCCCTGCCTACGTGACTTTCGCATTAGCGAACAAACACAGCACACAGGGAGACATCTCTCCTTTTTTAAGGAGTATGATATGATATGAGATGATATGATTATTTCAGGTCAATCCACCTACCGTAAGCTGCTCCATAGTAGCCTCCGGCCGCCATATTCGCCGAACAAATCGTCTTGTACATTGACCCCCGCTCGAGATCCTGAGAAGAATCCGGTTACAATTAAAGTAATGTGCATATTTTGTTCATCGATCTTGTGCGAGTTGGTCTAAGCTTGAGGTTACGGCAGATTAGACGAATAAATCGATATTACCTCAAAGACTGCGTTGAGTACGCCCATACCATCGCACACGAGAGCGAAGTAGGACGAGGCCTGAAATCAGGTTATTTCACGGATAGTTTCGCGGAAAGTAATCCCCTACCATTTTTTTTCTTTCCGTGACACAACACGGGTGGTTAAAGTCCCGCAACAGCCACTGGTCGTCCCAGGTTTACGGTAATGTGCATATTTTACGGTACATGTAATACAGTACATTCAATCTTTTAATATGATTCTCTGGACGGAATGACTTCCGGAAATACAGTAAGAATATTAGAATGTATATTATTTTAATACGCGTTTCAAAGCTCTGGAGAGAGTAACGTTGAGAAACTTTCATGAAATCTCAATGGAACTCCGATGCATTCAAAGAATTTGAATCATATTTTCATTTTCAATCTCGTCTACCTCGCATCGATAAGCTCGAAAAAAAAAGTTTTTTTTTAAATTAATATTAAAATTTCTATTATTATAATATAAATGTTCACTACCTTTGCCACGAATTGGGAGGCGCTGCCGAACCAGCTCGGTTTGTAGATAGCCTGAAAAAATATAAGATTAGAAGCCAACAGTTTGATTCGCATTGCAAATATAAAACAAATAACGGGTATTTCATGGAGTGAAACTTGCCTGTCCAACAGTGTTGATCTGTCGCATGCCCCACGCGCCGCCGCTGACGTGCTTGTAGATCGGCTACAAAGAGTATTTAAGTAATGAACTAATTTAATTAATTAGTTAATTTAATTTATTCTCACTTCTCCGACGACGTTCACTTGCTTGAACACGCCCACGACGTTGTTCAGGACGGCCGAGGCGAGCTGAAAAAAATCATACTTTAAACTAGGACAAATCAGAACATTGTAGCCACCGTGGTGAAATATATCCGCTAGCTGATTCAGGTGTAGGCCCCGCAAGAAAAAAAATCTTCAAATCTGACGAACCTTGCGCATACCTGTGGCAAGTATGTACTCGGAATTTTTTCTACCTATAATTCTACCTATAAAAACGAGTAGCCGCAAGTAATTAGGAAAATTTTCAACGGGTAGCCGCCCTATATCTCTCAAAAAAACGTCATACTTTGTACAATACGCCTAGAAAATCCAAAAAATTTCTATCGGGTAGCCGACATTTTTTCCGAAATAGTAATTTTTAACGGTTGCTGTGTACTTAAGTATATAAGTACCCAGGTATGACCGGCATTCTATAGAACGCGGGGCCAGCATATTGGGAACCTATAATGTGGGTAGGGTTCAGATAGAATTCGCTCTATTAAGGTGATCTGTGATGGGCGCACCTCTCAGACAGCCATCCAAAATAGGAAGTTCATCCTAAACACAGATGAAAGCCGGTGGATTTAGTGACAAAAATAAGGGTTTCTATGACAGTAACAGTTATTCGTCGTGCCAGAAGTCGCGATTATCATCCTATATCCGACCTCGCACTCATAAATGACGATGATGCTTAGGCTTGTTAGCCATAACATAATAAGGCCAAAAATATGTTTAGGCTAGTAAAGCTTAGTGCTTGCTCGCTCTGTATCTCTGGCCCCGCGTTCTATAGAAGTGCCGTATGACCTTGCTCAAGATAGCGAATATTATCCCCTTAGCTATTCTCAAAAATGGTTGATTAACGAAATTAGAGGGGATTGTTCATCCATGGACAGTATCGGACACTCACATTTACATAGCAGCGAGCAGTCTCCGCCCGCTGTATCCTCTTCTTTTGGACCTTTTGCAAGAATGCATCCCTGCGGGAAGCGACGTTCACCCAGTTGAAGACATCAGTGAGAATCTGCAGAGAATAAATGTGCTAATAAAAAAACAATGAACTACATTTGGTCCTCATAAGAATGATAACGTTATGCGCAGATTATGAGTAAGTGATGTTACGCCGTCTCGAGCTTATCACAGCTGTTCGAACTAGACTTCTTTTGGGCTGGTTAGAAGGTGTAAAGCAAGTGAGGATTTATTATGGATAGAACGATAGCGTACGTTGTCCTTCTTCCTCTCCTCCTCTTCCTTCACGATCTTGTTCCTATAATAAACCAGATTATTGCAACCACACGTATTTACTCGAGGTCATCATATAGCGCCCACAGTGGAAACTTTTCTGGAGCCAAGAAAGGATGAAACTATAAGTTCGCCGGTTTGACTAAGCTCTGAGCATTGAGCCTAAGCAGCCAGTCTCAGCAAAATCGTCTAAGCCTATCCAAATTAGCGCTAGCATCACCATGTTCTAGAATACAGTCTTCGTCTGTCCTATTTTAATCGAGTTTTTGCCAGTTTTTCCTACAAATTTCGAGACATTTACCTGTAGAGGACGAGCAACAACGATGCGATCAGAACGATCGTGATGAAGCCGCGCATGGCTGACCGCTGGAGTAGTCAAAAGTGGACGTTATAGCAAGAAAACACAAACAATGGCGAAAAATTAAGAAATTTTTATATTTTCTAAGAAGATTAGTCACATCGAAACAGTGATAATCATGCACAGCATTCGCTAAATACAATTAGAGCAGCATTATCAAGCAAAATCGATCAACCAAAGGGCAACAAATTCTTGAAATTTCTTTCGAAAGCTGCATCAGAAAGTCGAAAAAGTTTGACATCGAAAAATTACAGTAAATTCAACTCCTAGAGCTGGAGCGAATGCTCTAGCGTACTTATGACCAGCAAAATTTCCATTTTCAATGACGCTCGCGAAGCTCCGCCCCCTCGTCAACGCTGACGTCGTCTATCAATAACCCGTCGCGTGTAGCGCGCAGATTGTACGTATAGCTTCTCATTTCGATCTTGTGATTGGGGATGCGAGTTTCGCGAGCTCGCATTTAAATTATATATAGCCCCCGATAAGATCCCGCTCCACCGGCCCCTGGTAGCCGCACCCGACCCAGTACCCCCAGCTGGTTCCCCGTGCAACCAAAAGAGTGGGCAACTTTTGGCACGCTACCACCGCCGGGTGGAGCAACCTCTACCCTTTGTCTACCAGGGCAAGTATTATTTCTTCATCCTTCCCTTGGTTGACAGCTACTTATTCAACAAACTTGTACTTGTAATCAACGAGAAAAGTTTTGCACTGAAAAATCACAGTATTTTAGCCCTTACATTCGGCGCAAATGTTCTAGGATACTCAGGAGCGCAAAAGATTTCCCGTCAATGACGCGTGCGAAGCTCCGCCCCTCGTCAACGCTGTCGCCGTCTGTTTATAACCCGTCTCGAGTAATGCGCAGATTGTACGCATAGCCTCTCTTAACGATTTTGTAACTGGGGATGCGAGATTCTTCTCGCAAGCACATTTGAGTATGGGATATAGCCCGCTAACCTCCATGCTCCACCGGCCCCTGGAAGCCGCACCCGGACCAGCTCCCCCTGGTTCTCCGTGCAACCAAAAGAGTTGGGCAACTTTTGGCATGCTAACACCGCCGGGTGGAGCAACTTAATCACATTTTTCTAATGTGATTACGTTGATTTGAGTCTTTATCAACAGCATAAAAACATGTGGATTCTCCTGGACAACAAAAGCTTCGGTGTATATGAGGCTGTTCGCCTAAGGTTCAACAAACTACCACTGTGGTCGGGAACAGGTAAAAAATCGAAATGTCTAAAAAGTTGGCCCTAGGGGTTATTTTTGATCCTCTACACGCTGGGACACTCGATTTCGCAATATGTCCCCTCCCCGCTCCAGGGGGGTCACCCCCCATTTTGCCCGAAAACGCGTTTTTCGAGTTTTTCTCGCCGAGAAGTGCCCAAAATGGCACGAAATCTCGCGCCCTATAACAGAATTTTGCGCTCTATCTCGTGGTTATATTGAATTGTCATTATTCTTTCTCGTTCTCGAGAAAAAGTCAATTTTTGAACCGAGACTTAGGGCAAGGAAACCCGTCAAGAGTAGAAAAAGGAGTTTCTCCCGATCATTTTGATGTATTGGACGTGGGGATAGAGTCAACCGAAAGGGGTCTTATGGGGGGTGGAGCGAAAGTGGGACACAAAAAATTGTCGCGAATAACCCCGTGTTGGTACTCATTTTGTAGAGCTGGTTTAACTGATCATTTTTTGTGTTGGACTTTTTCATGAAAACGTTTCCTTATAAAGTTACAATCGCTCAAATTCTCCTTTTTCACGAGATGTCCGATAACAACTTTTTCGATAGCTGTAACTTCTTAAGGAAACGTTTTCATGAAAAAGTCCAACACGAAAAATGATCAGTTAAACGAGCTCTATAAAATGAGTACCAACACGGGGTTATTCGCGACAATTTTTTGTGTCCCACTTTCGCTCCACCCCCCATAAGACCCCTTTCGGTTGACTCTATCCCCACGTCCAATACATCAAAATGATCGGGAGAAACTCCTTTTTCTACTCTTGACGGGTTTCCTTGCCCTAAGTCTCGGTTCAAAAATTGACTTTTTCTCGAGAACGAGAAAGAATAATGACAATTCAATATAACCACGAGATAGAGCGCAAAATTCTGTTATAGGGCGCGAGATTTCGTGCCATTTTGGGCACTTCTCGGCAAGAAAAACTCGAAAAACGCGTTTTCGGGCAAAATGGGGGGTGACCCCACTGGAGCGGGGAGGGGACATATTGCGAAATCGAGTGTCCCAGCGTGTAGAGGATCAAAAATAACCCCTAGGGCCAACTTTTTAGACATTTCGATTTTTTACCTGTTCCCAACATTTATTGAACCCAAGGCGGACGGCCTCATATATGAGGCCGTTTGCATAAGAATCGAGCAAGGGCTGGCACAGTCCAAAAATATCAAATATCTGAAACTTTGCGAATCGGGGTTCTCAAGGGTGCTGAAGACGATGGGCATAGTAATTTTGGTCGTTGAGGCCCCGTTGGCACCAGAAGACGTCACGTCGAAATCAGTTTTTTCACTATTTCGTCACCACTAAAAACGCTAATTTTTTGTGAGTATGTACCCGGGGGCAGAATTATATGGCGAACACGTCTATAAACTTTTTATCTCGATATTTTTAATAATAATTTTACAAAAATCTAAGTTCTCGCGTATTCATTTGTACCTCGCTTTCTCAGCTTAGATCGATCCGGAATCGTGAGACGATTCGAATGATATATTTATTGTCAACCAAATCGGTGCGGTTCGCTCGCAATTCAAATTTTAGTATCCCTTCTTGTAAGTAAATTGTGTCATCTCTCCTCTTGTTTACGACCACTGATCCACCACGAGTCTGTCCTTCCCATCGATCCCCTCCCCTCCTCCCAAGGTCACTCCTTGCTCAGGCGAGAGATAAGGGGAAAGGAAGAGAGTGCAGAGACGGGCGGAGGGGAATAGCCCACTGGTCGTAAACAAGAGGAGTGATGGCACAATTTACTTACAAGAAGGGATACTAAAATTTGAATTGCGAGCGAACCGCACCGATTTGGTTGACAAGAAATATATCATTCGAATCGTCTCGCGATTCCGGTTCGATCTAAGCTGAGAAAGCGAGGTACAAATGAATACGCGAGAACTTAGATTTTTGTAAAATTATTATTAAAAATATCGAGATGAAAAGTTTATAGACGTGTTCGCCATATAATTCTGCCCCCGGGTACATACTCACAAAAAATTAGCGTTTTCAGTGGTGACGAAATAGTGAAAAAAACTGATTTCGACGTGACGTCTTCTGGAGCCAACGGGGCCTCAACGACCAAAATTACTATGCCCATCGTCTTCAGCACCTTTGAGAACCCCGATTCGCAAAGTTTCAGATATTTAATATTTTTGACCTGTGCCAGACCCATCCAGAATTGCTCGATTCTTACGCAAACGGCCTCATATACAGTATAATATATTACAACAATAAACATTCTTCAGAACAATAAAATTGCATCAGTAATCAAGTAAGCACGTGAGTTTGGGTGAGATCATTAATGTAGGAAAGGTGAGCAAGCTACCGTACTCCAGTACAGAGATACCGTAATCTATACGAGTGAGATCAGCGAAATAACCGTAAGTTGAGGAATACCGTAATTAATATAAGTGAGATCAGTGGGCTACCGTAACCTGTCTACCGTACTTCAAGAAAAGCATTGGAATGTCGTAATACATACAAGTGAGATGAGTGGACTACCGTAATCTAACTACTGTATTCTAGACAAGCATCGGAATATTGTAATCAATACACGTGAGATGAGCTAGCTACCGTAATCTAACTACCGTAATCCATCCATCTATCGACCGGCCGTGTCAGTTATCACTTCGGCAACGTAGCCTCCGATGGACGATCCGCTTGCCATGCCGAGTGATCCTGGAAGGGGGGTGTATCATGATGAATACGGTAGAACTTTACACCAGTGGTACATCACTATGGCCTAGTACCTACGTCTCGCACTGTAACGTATGCTACCATAACCATGTTTCGAAAATGAGCAGAAAAAAATCGCTGCTAAGAAGCCCATTCAATTTTTTCTGGTCCAACCCAGCGCTGTGATTCGACTCATGTTCAATTTTCGACAAGACGACGTTTCTCACTGCCTACACCACACGCCATACAAAAATGTGAATTTCCTCACCTCCGATGAATCCTCCAGCCAGCGGGCCGACGAGGGGCACGAATGAGAGCGCGTTTGCGCCGGCCGCGGCTCCTGAAGGGAAAAGAAGGCTACTACCGTATCTTTCCGGCGGGTACTGGAGAACTACCGTAATCTACACGAGAGAGATGCGAGAGAAACTCGTAAATTGAGACAAACCGTGATCAATCTAAAATCTAGAGCAACTTCAAATGAGCTAGGTTATTATGCTGCATGAATCGGAGCGGTTTTTATTTAAACCGCTAGTTGCAGCTCGTGAATAGTTTTCGAGCGTAAAAATAAGATAGTGGAAAATAGAAAACGTTGATAAACTTCTCATTTTTCGAGTCGGACCACCTACCGTATTTGGCGCCATAGTAGCCTCCTGTCGCTTTGCTCACCGAGCGGACCGTGCTGTGCATTGATCCACGACGGTAGTCCTGAGACGAATACGGTTACGCAAATCTTCCCTGTTTTGGCCAATCCTTTCTCGTAGAGTATTTTCTCCCTATCATCCTAGTTACCCATACACGGGCAAAAAACGGAGGAAAGACTACGGCAACAAGAAGAAGAACGTTCACCTCCGTGGCTTACTCGCAACAACACCAACACAAACCAAATACCTCAACAACGGCGTCGAGTACGGTAACGCCGTCGATGGCGAGAGCGAAGAAGGATGAGGCCTGGAATTACAGTGGTGTTTTGAATGGCTTTCTCCTCGTCGGAACTTCTCTGCTTTTTGGCTTATTGTTAGGCTACAACCGCTTTGAAAGTGGTGGGAATAAAATGTTAGGGGGGAGAGGGATACTCTGCGAGAAAAGCTTGGGCAAAAAAAAAACAAAGAAGTGCCTCCTCATCAGCCTCGTATTTACTATTACAATTTACCTTGCCAACGAACTGCGAGGTGGTGCCGAACCTGCTCGGCCGGTACAGAGGCTGCAAGAAAACAAGATTGCATATTATAATCCATAGGTATACAGTCATACGTCTCCTTGTGAGCGACTTTTTTCACGCAAAGGTGATGTGCGAAAATTAATTTACATGACCTAGTAGAGTGGATTCACAGATACTGTACAAGTAACAAAACAAAGAGGAAAATTCACAGGGTTTTTTTCGAAAATAGAAAAAATATCATTGCAATAAGGAAGCCCTCCGTGAAACTTGCATGCCGGAATTACGTCAATAAAACGATCATACCTCAGCAACAGCATCGAGTACGGTAATGCCATCGACGGCGAGAGCGGGGAAGGACGAGGCCTGCAAGTGCAGTGATATTGACTCAAATTAATCATATCAATACCTTGCCAACGAGCTCCGAGGTGGTGCCGAGCCGCCGGATGTGCTTGTAGATAGCCTGAGAAAATATCGTATCAGAAATCCGATTGAGTATGCATGTATCAAATCAAAGTGCCGGTGACACCAGAGATCAAATACCCCTCCCGAAATGGCCTATGCATGCAACATTTTTAGGAACCATAAACAAAAATTAGAGAAAAGCATTCCACAGCGCGACAAAAACGGAGGAATTTACACGAAACCCCAGTTCAATAGTCATCAAAATTTGACATAGCTTGGCACATATTGGGTTTCATTTGCCTGTCCAACAGTGTTGATCTGCCGCATGCCCCACGCGCCGCCGCTGACATGCTTGTAGATCGGCTGAAAGGAGGGTTTAGCTAGATAGCATCAATTCAGTAAAATCTAGGTCTCGTACCGTCAATGTGAATATTAAACAGGGGTAAGACAAACTTCGGACAAGCAACCAAAATCAGAGGTTCAGAGACCCCGTGCTCATTACTGATTCTAAATCAATTCAATCGAATGAAAGCGTTTCGTTTAAGTCTCCGCAAGTGTTAACTACCTAATTTTAACGTTAACCATACAATGAAATCTCACTTCTCCGACGACGTTCACTTGCTTGAAGACGCCGACGGCGTTGTTGACGACGGCAGCGAAGAGCTGAGCAGAAATAATCATACGATTCAAGGAAGGAAAAGCAGTGAAGTGGTAGAACACCTGCCCGGTAAGAGGAAGCCCCGGTTGCATTCTAGCCAACTCTAATCACAAGCAATCTGTAGCCAATACAGTCGATTTTTGCTTGTAACACACACTTTTGGACGAATCTGTAGTTGGTTTAACATAAATATCCCACATTTGCGCGGCAGCGGGCCGTCTCGTTGAACTGCATCTTCCCCTGCAGCAGCGGCTCCCGACAGAGGCTACCCAATGTGTCTCCCGCCCACTCGAAAATGATGGAGAGATCCTGGAAAGATAGAATACTGCCTGCAGAGAGTTTGTTTCATCAATACCCGCACTGCTGCAAACATTTATTGTAAAAATGCACGAACAATGATATGATGAGCACAGAGTCGAAAATAAGAACATTTTGAAACCAGGAGCTTGAAACCGGTGACCCCTATGCACCTCCAACATTGACCTGTGATCAACATCCCTCGGTTTCATATGGCTTCGTGTAATCATCAATAATAGTCTCACTTACACCAGTCTTCTTCGCTGCCATCCACCTCCTCCTCGCCTCCTCTTCCTTCCTCTTCTTGTTCCTACAATAACATCGATTCATATCTGCATCATTCGAGGTCATCGAGTATCGACCAAGTGAGCTCAACGCATTGATCAATGAGGGCACATTTCCCAAGAAAACTAGGAATGAAACCATAAAGACGTCTGATAATTTCGGCTTGGACCCACCTGAAGAGGACGAGCAATACCGCACCGATCAGAACGACGGTGAAGCCGCGCATGGCTGACCGCTGGAATAGTCAAAAGTCCTCGAACATGTTGCATGTAGCAAAAATCTCTATTTTGATCAATCTATGTTTAGTATGAAGATTTGTCACATTTAAACAGTTAGAATCATTCATATCAGCCGCTAACTACAATTAGACTAGCTTTATCAAGGAAAATCGATGAACAAAGGGGGGGGGTATCTACAAGTACTTACCAGCTGCATCAGCGATCGCTAGCGAGCGCTATCAATTTGAACCAGAAAATCAAAAAAGTTTGGCATGGAAAAATTACAGTAATTTCAACCCGTAATTTCGAGCGGATGATATAGCATACATATGACCAGCAAAATTTTCATTTTCATTGACGCTCGCGAAGCTCCGCCCCCTCTTCGACGCTGACGTCGTCTATCAATAACCCGTCGCGTGTAGCGCGCAGATTGTACGTATAGCTTCTCATTTCGATCTTATGATTGGGGATGCGAGTTTCGCGAACTCGCATTTATATTATATATAGCCCCCGATAAGATCCCGCTCCACCGGCCCCTGGTAGCCGCACCCGACCCAGTTCCCCCAGCTGGCTCCCCGTGCAACCAAAAGAGTGGGCAACTTTTGGCACGCTACCACCGCCGGGTGGAGCAACCTCTAGCATTTTTCAAATACTATTTCTTCATCCTTCTCCTGGTGGAAACTTACTTATTCAAGAAAACTTGCAAGTCAACTTAAGTTGAATCAGAAAATCAAAAATAGTTTTTCACCGGTCGAAAAAATGACATTATTTCTAAACCCTTAGAGTCGGAGCGGATGCTCTAGCGTGTGCATGAACAGTGGCCGATTTTCCTCTTTTCCAAGACTCGAGCGAAGCTCCGCCCCTTGTCGTCGTTGAAGTCATCTATCTGTAACCCGTCGCGTGTAGCGTGCAGATTCTGCGTATAGCCTCTCTTTTCGATCTTGTCATTGGGGATGCGAGTTTCGTCTCGCAAGTACGTCTTTACATGAAATATAGCCACGCTAACCTCCATGCTCCAACGGCCCCTGGTAGCCGCACCCGGACCAGTTCCCCCTGGTTCCCCGTGCAACCAAAAGGTGGGCAACTTTTGGCACGCTAACACCGCCGGGTGGAGCAACTTTCGAGAACTTTCCTAATAAGCTACCCCACCCCACTTTACCTTTTCCCCTGGATGACTTATTCAACATTATTTAAAGAAATGAGAGGAATCGAAAAAAAATTCAATGCGATGCTCGGCAAATTTAATAAACATGGCATATATGTTCTCCCAATAAACCGTAGAGAAAAATCGAGCAGATAGAGATCACTTCCTATACGTGGGGAATTTTACCGGACGGCTTCACCTTACTCAGTCGTGTACTTTGTTCGTATCGATGGCACATCTTTTACCATTGCTATTTATCGATACTCCCCATGAATTACGTTACTGCCTTATGTTAAAATGTTTGATTTAGTGCATATTAGGAGCACAGGAGAAAAAATCCATCTAGTCATATAAGCCCATAGGCACTTCTATAGAACGCGGGGCCAGGGGGCGGAGCCTAAAAAGCGCGCGCTTTTCACACGCCGAGCGCGCGATTGTTTGCAACAAACGCGCGCCCATCACGCAACCCTTCTCCCCTTCTCTCTTTTCACTGATTTTCCATTCTTAGGTGATGTTTTTGTGTTTCTGCGATGATTCTTAACATTTATCACATTTCAGAAAAGGGCGAACGAAACGGGATAACAAGAATAGGGGAAATTGGCCTATTTTCCCTAGTCAGAATCGAAGAAAAGTTCGCGAGAGGCATCAAAAAGCTCAGGGGACTCGTCTCTTGCTCTTTTGGGGCTAGGATTGGCATCCTCAGTACCGTCTACTAGAGGGATCGGGATGGGGCTCGCTCTTTTGGGGCTAGGATCAGCACTAGTGCCGTCCTTTTCCATGATGGGTCTGTTCTCTCTCTCTTCCTCCTCTTGAACTGCCTGAGTGAAGATGGGACAGGCTGCGACATCTTCTTTGCTCTTCTCGCTGACATCATAGATCTTGGTGATGTAGACTAGAAGAGCAAAGAAGATGTCGTCCTCCTTGAAACGACGCCTGAACATGTGCTCGAATAGGCAAAATTCGAGAGTGTTTCGAGGGCGACCATTCGCAGCCTTCTGGGGAGCCTTCAGATGCATCCACTCCCCCTCAATTGAGTTCGTGTGTGCACCTGTGTCCGGGTCCTTGAAGAACTTGCTATGATTGACTACTTGATGGTCGTAGTCCCCGTCGAGATCCTTGATGCCAGAGTACGCCGCCCAGCCGTCGCTGATAATTGTAGTCTTGGGGGCGATGAACTTCTGGATTAGAGGCTCCAGGGTAGCCTTGTCTCTCCTCTCTACGATGATGCAGAACATCTTGGATGTTTCTCCCCTTTCCTTTCCTCCGAAGACCCATGTTGGCTTGGCCATGCGGACACCTACGAAAACGAGGTGAGTTTTTGTTGTGCCACGAAACCTTGTCTCAGGTGTGTTCGTTACTGACCTCTGTGGAATTTGTGCTTCACCATGCACGTCTCGTCTATTTCAACGATTTTGCCCTCTCCCCCAATCTGTTGTGGATCCTCGTCGATAGCACATGAGCAAACCTCTCGCAAGAAACTGTAAGTTAGTAATCGTGCACATGCAATTAGTACCGTGCAAAAATGCTAAACGTGCGACTTACCTTATCCAGTCCGAGATTGTGTTGTGTGAGAAGGTACTACCGTCATCTCTTCGTAGCTCGTGCTCCAGTTTCCCGTATTTGTATTCTCCGCGAGCGAAGAAATACGCGAAGCGGAGCACCTCTTCAGGATGCAGTTTCGCTCTGGAGAAGAAGGAAGAGTCGACAGAGGAGATTCTTCTTCGGCACTTGCGCACCGAGCATTCCCATTGGTAACCGAGTGCTCTATTCTTGACTGGAACGGGCTTAGAAGGGCTGCCACACCCGACACAAGTACGTCCAGAAGGAATCAGATGACAGTCCTTGAGGAGCTGGATGAAATCCTCGGGTTTCTGGTTAAGGATCTCTTCGAGTTTACGGAAGTTCAGTCCCTTGAACTTAGCGAGGGCTGGGGGGTGATCAGGGAGCATGATACTAGTGGAGACAATATCGAATATGACTTTATTCTGTGATTTATTAGCCTATTGCATCGTGTTTCATCAACCTAACCTCATTTGCATATGCACTTTCTTTCTCTAACCGTCTGGCGTACTCTCTCGTCTCCCTCTCGTCGTCTGCACTCTCTCGCTACCCCCTTCTCTCTCTCGCTACCTCGCGCGCGCTGGGAAAAAGGGGGCGTGGCCTCTCTCCCTCCCCCTATAAAAGGTGCCTCTCCTCGTGCCTCTGGTCAGTCTGGCCCTCTCCCTTCGGGGAAGAGGGTGGCGTGCTCTGTCCGCCGCAGACTGCGCGCCCCCGCGCT
>LS485818.1:84385-111236 GCA_900490705.1 Pristionchus arcanus
GCAGCCGATCACAGCCGCCTACGGCGGCTGTGAACGACTGCGGGGCTCGCCCGCTTCGCGGGCTCGATCTTTTTTCGGAAGGAAAGCCGGGATGCGTTCTGCAGTATACGCCCATAATCAGGAGCTTCTGCGAACGAGCTAGGCCTACTAGGGCGGTTTCGTCCCCTAATGCGTGGAAATGTCATTAAAAACAGAAAACACAAGTTACCGAAGATGCGAAAAAACAGCAAAATAAAATTACATAGGAGGGGAACCGAACCAGCGAGAGACGGGTGGCAGGCAGGCGCCTTACCTACTGAGCTAGAAGCGATGATGCTAGGGAGGGTGTGAGAATCGAACACTATCCTGCGAACTCTACAACGGGTCTGAGTAAGGTGAAGCCGTCCGGTAATTTTATTAAACTACTTCCTATTTCACACATCCACTAATATTCAGAGGTGTGGAGGACCTCAAACGACAATCCGACTCACATCGACTCGATTAGAGAAATTCGAGAAGAACCTGTGAACGAAAGATCCCGAGAATAGGTGTTTCATCAGCTATCGATTGCTTGCTACGTTTAGATAATGAGCTCACCGGCTAAAATACGTATTCAAAATGAATTGCCCCAAACAAAATATGAAGAAAATTCTCAACACCCCAATGAAATGTTTCTGCTGAATTGCGATCCTTGAACTGATGATAACAATTTTATTTCGGCAACACATAACAAAAAACGAGCTGCCTTTAGATACTCTCTTCACGAGACGAGGGCAGAGGCGGTGGCAGACTCGTACTTCCAGGTGGAGGGAAGAGCACGGGTGGTCTGAATTGAATATGATAAGTACATTTAGTGGTGACATATAAAAGAATACTAAGATGACTTTGCTCAGCACAAGAAAATATCAGCACATTGATTCAGCCGAAAGATGGTATTGTGTAACATCATTGCGCAAAGTAGTATAATCATGTAATAGTAAAAAAATCACCTTGTAGTAACGAGCCAGACGGTGGATACGGGACTCGACGAGAATGAGTCTGTACTTTCCGTCTCTGTCCTTGCGCATGCGCTCAAGATGCTTGCGGATGTTGACGGCCTTCTTGATCAGATGGTAGAGGTCCTCGGGGATCTCGGGAGCCATTCCCTGTAACGAAAAAAATGAATAGAATAATAATAATTATTGGGAAAATTTAAGAAAATTCAAATTGCTCAGTCACAGAAAAAAATCTCAGCACACTGATTCAGCCGAAAGATGGTATTGTGAAGCATCATTGCGCAAAAAATATAAATCTAATACAAAAACAAATATAAAACCAACCTTGGCCTTGAGGATACGGACGATCTTGTTGCCGGTGACGCGACGGATCTGGGCAACTCCGTGCGAATCCCTGAGGATCACACCGATCTGGGAGGGGCGAAGTCCCTTAAAAAATACTTTTAAAAACAGACTAGAGTAATACCTAATTAAACTACGGGCCTGAGCGGAGGTCCACTCTTTACGGTCCGCCGTAAGTGGCAGTCTATGACAACGGTTGGACTCGAACCAAACCGTTCACCGACGCCATAAACAAACCTTCTTGGCAAGCTTGCAAATCTGCTCAGTGACATCGTCACCGGAGAGCTTAAGCCAGGTGGGGACCGAGCGGCGGTAGGGGATGGACGAGCGGGAGATACCCTTTCCGGGGTTGTGCATACGACCCATGTCTGCTGATTACCTGCAATAAAATAGTGTGCTACAAATGGGAAAAGGTCGAAACATACAAATTAAATAGAAAAAAGGAGGTAGCTCAAAAGACGGGAAAAAGGAAAATACTGAATTATTTTGGGCCTTGAAAATAAAAGTACGGTACAGGCAAGATCTGTGCAAGAGTACGTAACACGCAAAAATTTGCATTATGCATTTTACTAACACCATTTGCCGGCTGGCGTACTGTAATTGCGTCACCGAAATGTGCTGATGTGACAGTCAAAGTTCGCACTTTTTGTTATCGTGTTATCGCGGTTCTCTGTTCTTTTCCACGTCATGCAATAATTCACGGATTCTCAGGTGATACCTCGTGTACATAGAATAGTATGCCCTCCAGCAATCTAAGCTGAAATGGAACCAAGAAGGTGAGTTCATTGATTTAGCATAAAGTCAAAATTTTCTAATTGGAATAGACCGCTTCAATTTCGTTGTCGCGGCCTGTTTTTACACAGAAGACTAGCAGACATGAATATATAAATAAATAGCGCGCAATCACAACTAATATCGCAATGTAATAACTCATTGCAGAGTTCATTTTGGATTGAATCCAATCTCCGAAATTCGGGGCGATTCGCCAGTGGCGCCCGTTCGCCCAGTGCCGAGGATTCCGGCAGACCCATCGGAATACTCTGCCACTGAGCGTGAATTGGGCATCGAGGATGAATCGGATGATGTGAGTGTTGACTTTTACATGATATGAAATCCAATGATTCTAAACATGTCACAGTTTGACACTGAGCTGATTGGTTTGACTTCGTTCTTTTATTGGGAAGGGGTTGATCAGTGTTTTCTCTCGATGAAGGGTATGTGGGAGAGAAGGAGAGGAGTATGGGCAATCGATAGCGTGAGCTCTGACCTCTACCCAAGGGTCTAGTGATCTACCCGAGGTTGGGGACAAATAGATTTCCAATCCTCTTAGTACATAGCGTGAATTTAAAAAAAAAGAAAGCATTTTATAGGGTTTAGTTTAATTTATCATTTCCTAGCATGACCATTTCATGCTAGTGGGTGAGAAAATGTGAGTTAGCATTTGGCATTAGACATTTCACACTGTATCAGCTTAATCCGATTGATTATAAAGTTTTACGAGAATCACTTACAGGAACCAATCTTCGTTGCAAATCAGCGCGGTCGAATGGTGCAGACGGGCGAGCCGCTCGACTCGATGACCTCTAACATTGACGGCACCATGTTCTGTGCTGGCGGCAGCAGGGGAGGTCAGCGATCAGCTTGGATTTATTTTCGACCAAATATTAATTGGTGTTTATTTTTAATGCAAAAAAATATGGAAATATAGTGAAAATGAAGAAAATGGAATTCAACGATGTGTTTCAATGGGAGAACCGTGAGAGATCAATGATGCCTTCCATAACCTTAGTGTGACGCCATCCGGGAAACTAGTCGACATGATTCATGCACCTGTGAGAATCCGAAAGTAGAGACGAATTAAAAAAAAAGTAATCCTTTGCAGTGCTGAAGGTGTTCAGTATCCACGATGACAACACGCTCGCTGAGGCGTGCAACTTCAGACGGATCAAGTCAAAGCGACTCACCCTACTGTACTCACCACTCGCAGTCGCCTGGAATCATAACTTACGTGAGCTCAAATATTCTTTTTTTCCTTTTCACAAATTTGCAACCTTCTCAAGAAATTTTTTCAAAGGAACCATGTTAGGGATGTTTTGCGGGCTTTCGAATGTTCCAATATGCCAGTATGATAATAAATTTATAATTTAGAGAACCAAATCGGCACAACGTCGACGAATGGCGCAGTTGTGTTCTGGGACATCGAAAGGCAATGTTTGGGTAAGTTTTTTTTTTCTTAGTTTGCTCTGATGTAATACGAGGATTGGCTATGAGCTGTTTGAAAAGAGAGCAGTTTTGCAGTGTACAAATCATAGAGCGCATTAGCCTTGGTGTTTATTAGAAATTCACTGATAATTTTTCGTTTCAAAGTTGTATTGAAACCATATTCGCAGATTTCCACTTCAAGGAGCACAAACGAAGCGCAACTTCGCTTCAATTCCATCCGACTGTTAGTTTTACATTTTCATAATCTCTCCTTTTCATCTTTTCCTGTCACTTATCGTTACTTTGACAAAAAATTCAACAATGAAACTGACAATGAAATTGTTGACCTATGATATCGTTCTCCTAATAGTCCAAATAGGAGACTATTAATTCCCTACTATACTTGGAATTGCCTGCTTATGAGTGCTGTAGCCACTGCTGGGCTATATCCCCGCTAGATCTTCTGAATGCGGGGTCCCCATGAAGAAACTTTCGAAAATTTGCGGAGCCCCTCGTTGTCCGAAATGGTTTTCGCGGAGCCCCCTAACAAAAAATTTCCGGAAATTGCGGAGCCCCCGGACAACTAGCGGGACTTAGCTCATCAGTGGCTGTAGCATTAATTAAAGCAAAATTTATTATAGGAGAAGGACATCCTAATCTCTTCGTCGAAAGATGCAACGGTGTTGCTGTACGACATTCGGGTCGGAAAGTCGACTAGCAAATACGCGTAATTATTTATTTTATTTTTATGAATTTTTCGTTTGAGTCTCGCTAAAACTGCAAAAGTATTCCAAGATATTCATAAAAATGAAGGTGATGTTAGCACCGGCACATTGGTGTTTCAAGAGTTTATCTTGTTTGGAAGTGAAAGTGAAGGGACAATATCATTGAGGGAAATCCCTAAAAATTAATCGGAAAAATCTCACTTTAGGTTAGGCGCTGTTTTTTTTTAGGTTCAAAAAAGTGAAATACTTGTAAACTAAATAATTACAGGAGTGGCTCGTTCGACGCTGTGCGAGATCTGCAGTGGTGAGTAATAATTATGACTTGACTAGTGTTGTTCGCTCGAGCGTTTTTCGCGAGCGCTCGTCGCTCGAGCGGCCTCTCTCATTCGTCGCTCGAGCGATCCGGCGCTCGAGCGCAATGCACGAATGATCGCTCGAGCGCCGGATCGCTCGAGCGCAATTCGTGAAATGATCGCTCGAGCGCAAGATCGCTCGAGCGCCATTCTCGAAACGAGCGCTCGAGCGATCCGGCGCTCGAGCGATCAATGAGAGACTGCGCTCGAGCGCTCGAGTAGATTGGAATGAGTTTGCTTTCCCTCCCCTCTCCTCATTTGACTGCGAGAACAGCGATGAACAAAAGAGCTCGCCCACTTTGACTCGCTGTGATCATCATTCCAATCTACTCGAGCGCTCGAGCGCAGTCTCTCATTTATCGCTCGAGCGCTCGTTTCGAGAATGGCGCTCGAGCGATCCGGCGCTCGAGCGATTATTCGTGCACACAGCCCGCCAGAGAGGGGGACCCCCTTTGTTCTCCGCGGCAAATCACTTTCCATGGTCGCCGAGAGACAATAATTTTATAATAACTGTGAAACATATCCCATAACTGGCTGATAAGGCCGAAATATGATAATTTGATTTCACAGGGTTTCATATCTGGACAATGTAAGGGCGTGGTATAAATTTCGTATTAATCAGCCAAATTTTAATTTTTTAACAAATTGTTTTAGCAATGTCATTTTCACTGCACCGTTTCCAGGAGCTCGTTAATGTAAACCCCCACACCCGCATTATTTTTGGAATCCTGAGAAGAAGATCTAAAATTGATCACACTCGGATTTTTAACGATAGTGGACTTCTTTCGAGAAAAAATGCATTATTCACATTATTTCTGAAATTTCTCGAAAAAAGTCCACTATCGTTAAAAATTCCGAGTGCGATGAATTTTCGATAATGTTCTCAGGATTCTGAAAATAATGCGGGTGTAGGGGTTTACATTAACGTGCTCTTGGAAACGGTGTTGTGTCGATGAACAACTTTTTCCAAATTTTAAGAATTTTTTTTGTAGAGTTCGAATATGTTTCACTGAAACAGTTTAAGCCAGATCGCCAATTTTCTCTAAAAACATCCAATCTCACACCAGTTCCCCTCTCATTCTTGAACAATCGACCGTGCAGATCAGTCGAGATGGGCGAGAATGAGAGGAACGGGAAAGAGAGACAAGCATTGGCCTCGGACGCGATAATTGGATTATCTCCCCTCTCTGACGGGCTGTGGTGCATTGCGCTCGAGCGCCGGATCGCTCGAGCGACGAATGAGAGAGACCGCTCGAGCGCCGCGAGCGCTCGAAATAACATCACTAGACTTGACCTTCTCGATATATAATTAACTTGAGCTTCAGTTGGGTTTGGGAGTTCAATGTTATTATTTAGAATGGGTTCGTAGAACGTGAAGGAATATTCTCATTCCGAGTACCACCGGATCATTGGTGTTTCACGGTGTTATCTTGTTCGGAAGCGAATGTGATAGGATAATATTTGTCTATAAGCTTCTGCTAAAAACAATCGCCAAGCGACCTATTGTAGTAAAGCAAGCAGTCCGGGAATAGGTTTATCTAATAATTCCCAATGCTCTCAATGAGAGAGACGTTAGTCAGACAGTGTTTAGCACGTGTGTTTGGCGAGAGACTAATCACAATTCTCACTGTAGGTGCATGCACGACGGTCAGGAGCACCTCTTCAACGCATGCGATGACTCGGGTACGGTACGGTTGTGGGACAGGAGGAGGATTGACAAGTGAGTTATTTACTGATCTCATATTGGATACGGTAGACCTAAGTCCAGTGAGCAAGATAGGTTATGTAAAGAGGCAGATGCGTATCACTTGGCTCTAATAATGGTGTAATATTTGATAAACGTTTACATGAACCTTGTGCGTGTGAAATGTATCTAAATTATTCGTTCGTTTATTTAAAAAAAAAACTAATCGCATCAAGCAGCACATTGAGGTCGGATGAAGGAACGACTATTCGATGCTTTCTTGAAACAGTGATAATTTGGGTTGGAACAATTGTAAAAACGGATATTTTTTTTTGGCATTTTCTGATAAAGTAAAGACTAATATTGAAATCGAAATTCTGCCGCCTATTTTATACGTAGTTGAAACACGAGTTAACCAGGTTCCAAAAGGGTAAACAATTCTACAATGCAATTTGCAGACCGTACCTGGTGTTCCACGCGCATCACGGACTCGTGTCGAGTGCGCAGTTCGCGCCCAAGTCACGGTTTCTGATCGCTACCGGAGGAGGAAGGGACAAGTTCATCAAGGTACGGTAGAATAGAGCACGCTGGTACAGTAGTTGATGGTGCTGTAGAATTGGGTAATCCGGTATGGTAGTTCAAGGCACGTTAAAATTGAGCGAGATGGTTCGGTAGTTTTGTTGGATTATGGCGGAAAATCGGTTCTCAGACACCGAAACTTTTGCGTTTCACAAATATCTCAAATGGCGAATTTGTTTGGCGAAGTGCTAGTTCGAAGTTTCGTCGTCTACGAGTATTAATGTAAGGTGCGTTCAATTTCATGAGCCGTAGTTAAGGAGAAACAGACTGAACAAATTAATTTGGAAAGGCAGTTAGCAATCACAGGAAGTTATGTGTTTCATGCATATTTCAATTAGTGAATTTGTTTGGCGAAGTGTTGGATGAAGAGTTTTTGATAGTTAGAAAATTATTTTAAAGCACAGTTCACATTTTTAAAATCATTTAGTGAATAAATTAATGAATATTTGACTGTATTCCTATTTCACAGATCTGAAATTGCTATTTCACAGATCTGGGACTGGTCTCGGTCGCTGGACGACGGGCCGGTGTACTCGATCGAGACGGGCGCGCCCGTGGGCAAGGCATTATGGAGACCGCACGGAGATGGGTGAGTGGGTACGGTAGATTGGTAGATTTTGGTACGGTAGAACGAACTGTTGGGAAGGCATTCGGGATGGATATTGTCGTGGTGAATGAGCACGGTATAATGAAGTACGGTACAGAGTGCGTCACAGAGTAGTATCCTGGCAAGTCATTGTGGAGACCACACGGGCGGAGACACGGTTGTTGATTAGATCATACTGTGAGCAAGGCATTTTGGGTGGACATTTGGAATGGCTGAGCTGGTATGGTGTCTTGAGGAACGTTTGATATAGTAAGTGGCTAATGAGGTATTTCATAACTCAATTGCGAAAGCTAAATGTGGCATGTCAAATGTCTTGGTGCTCCAGAATGTGTTCTTCATTGAGTGGAGTGGGCGTTAACTGATTTGAATGTGATTTGATTGAAAATAGATTGCCGAGGAATCAACTTATTATGTAGGTAGTCCGGCATATTAATGTTTCAGTATGTGATTATGACAGTGTAAAAGAACGGGGAAGCAATGGGGGTCTGGGCCTCTGCTGAGAAAAAAAAAAGGACACAATGTGACCAGATTTCATCGAAGGAGAAAATACCAATGTCGAGCTGAGTAATCGTGTGGTCTATCGATCCAAAATCAAGGGGACTAAAATATTTGGGACCCCACACTCATACACCGTTTGCAGATCCTTCCAACTCGCTTCGTGCTCCGTCGTCAACGACACACTCGTGCACTTCTGGGACGTCCGCCGGCCGTTCTTCCCCTACGCCAGCTTCTCCGATCATAAGGACTCGGTTGTTGGTAGGAATTTTAAGGCTAACATGTAGGCTTAGATGTTCTAATAATTCCTCGAACGGGGTGATGTCTGACTTTGCCGATCACAAGGACTCGGTTGATGGTGGAGAATTAGTTGTAAACAACGGGTATTGGTGATACCTAGTGCAAACTAGCTAGTCGACAAATTATTTTTTTCTAGCAAGGGCAGGCACAGAATTCATCGCAAAAATGCGGAATCTGAAACATCTATGAATTCCGCAAAGCGCAAACCATGCAGGACAAATTAGCAATTGAAAATGGCTCTTGCAAGCCGTCAGTTGTCAATACTGTTCGTAATTTATACTGAAATTTAAAAAAAAATGAAATAATGATTATTTTGTAAAATAAATACATTTGCAGCTCTTGCGTTCCTGCAGCACGACGAACTGCGCTTCGTGTCCGGCGGGAAGGACGGACTGGTGGTGAGTAAAAAAATTAATTTAACTTAATTTATGATCAAGTTTTAAAAAAAAATTAGCGGCCCTGGGAGCTTGAGGTTTTTGGAGCGAAGTAAGTACTTTTGAATTATGAGCCAGCCAGTATCAAGCTGGCTGTTGAGATAATTAACTAAAAAACTATGATGGTTGATTTTGGCTTCACGAATTGTACAAATGCCCGGAACCTCTATTACGCTAATGGGAGGAGAATGCATTTTTTGAAAACAAAATCAAAACGGAACAGCAGTGTAGGCTTTCATTTTCCCCACGCAATATCTGTGTCCAATGAAGAGCAAGGATATTATGAGTTCCGACCATGTAGTAAATGGTCGTGAAGGCAAATTGTAGTGTTCGACCGACGTTCTGCTTTCAAATAAATATATTTGTTGTCACATGGTGAACCGGCGTTCCACGATTTCCTTAAATGCGTGGAATTCACGTTTCGATAGTACCACGTGGTTGAACGTTTGAACTAAAAATAACTGTTTTAGTACTGTGAAAACAACTCCATTTCCAGATCCTCAACGACTTCCGCTGCCACGCACGTCGCCCGATCGAGTATGCGAACGACGTCTCGCTGGACACTGCGCCTGATGGACTGGTCGGAGTGGCTGGTGAGTGGGTGCTAGGCGAGCCGGGTTAGGAGAAGGGGGAGGGGGGAGGTCGCTGGACACTGCTCCAGATGGACTGGAGAGTGGGTGACGAGTCGGGTTAGAAAATGGCGAGATGTGGGTGGTACAATGCTGCTCGGCATATTTTGCTATTGGAATATTTGCGCTTCATCGTGGTTACATAGTGAGCAGCGGGTAGATGACTTCAATGATACCAACTCCGGGTATAATTTATCAACTATCAACGTTTTCGTAGTGGAAGATCTAGAGGTGCTGATTGAGCTGATGAAAATTTTGGATGAATTTGCTTCGGCATTTGACCGGTGCGATGTATGTGATTCTCCGGAGTTTCTGCATTTAGAAAGCAATAATTTATCAACTGTCAACCAGTTGGTGGGGCAAGGCGTATAAGCTAGTCGCACTGAACTGCTAAGTATTATTTGTGGATGCAATTCAATTTTGCATTTCCCAATTGTAATTCGTGTTTCATCGATATTACATAGTGAGTGCAGTTGCTCTGTATTTGATACCGAGTTTCGCTCTTTTTAGAAAACAATAATTTATCAACTGTCAACCAGTTCGCGGGGGGCAAGATGCATAACAAGGAAGAAATGGGAAGCAATCGTAACATGGAAGGGGATTTCCAGTCTCTCAATTTCGCACAATCTCTCACCCTGTCTGACTAGCGAGATAGCGTGTGAAATGGAGAGTGTCAAGAGGGGAAAGGAACCTCGTAGAGGCCATCGTTTAATCGATAAGAGCTGAGAAATGGCGCGGCTACCGTATCTTACAAAAAAGATCGATGCATACGACCCGACTGTGGGAGTGTACAAGTGAGGGCGAGTTACGGTAGTACCGTATCTACTGCTACAAAGTGAGGGGGCTGTAAGGTTTGGTATAGGAAGTGGTGGCCAACAAGAGCCAGAAAAACTGGAGGGAAGTGGTGGTCCTAAATGACGGTCCAGGCCGCGTCCGAATCCGGCTCGACCCACTGGCCCGGTCGCAGGGTTTCCATTTGCGACCGACAGCGCCACTCGGTCACGCAGCGGTCCTTCTTGATCTCGTCGTTCTTCTCCCGGCACGATTCGATCTCGGAGAGAACCTGAGAATACGGTAGATTAGGGGTATTGATTGGTTAAGTAGTGGAGGATCTAGGTGAATCGAGGCAGCAGAAGGTTGATATTAGTAGGTAGGGGAGCGTTCGGGGATAGGGCAAAGGCACCGCTTGTATTACATAAAAAAAAGATATTGTTTTCGGCTGGAATACTAATGTGCATGTTTGGAGGACATTCAGTAGGCCTACTTGCCTGTTCCGAACAGGCTATTCGAGTGTGCAAAATTTACTTACCCTGCTATTTGGGCTGGGCTGGGACTGTGAAAATGTGCATGAATGGCTCACCTGTTCACCGAGATTGGGCCATTCCGGCTTGGAGAAGGTGAGGTTGAACGCACCCACCAGCTGCGAGTCCGCGGTTTCACTCTGGAGAGATAGGGATGAGGAAGGAGAGAGGAAGTGTTTATTGACTGTCATCCCTTGTCACAGATTAGTCTAATTGGTTGCCTAGTAAAGGATCGTCGATAGACCAGATTAAGCATGGTTTCGCGAGGGCATTATGTGGAAGTGCGGGATGCAGTGAGCGATTAAGATGAGTTTTCGTTTCCTATGAATCACAATTTTGGCGCATTTTCAAACGTCAGACGATATCAGCCCAGGTCCCTGTTGTTTCAGGTTTTGTGTAGTAATGATAGAGTTGTCGGAAAGGCATTAGTTAGTGGGGCAACCGCGTTCAATCGAATAAAAAACAACATATCTTTATCTAACAGAGAGTGGAATTCAACACAAGCCAAATCAGGCCCCGTTTACTATCGATGGGAATGGAGAGGTATCGATTTAACAAGGGAATGGTAACTGGGCAGGTTAAAATTATCGAAAGAGACCCATTGGGTGCCGAAGGGGACCTAGTGGACAGCTGATTTCAGTTTTCAAAAAGTTCCCATATTTATTTTTATTCAAGTTATTTAATTAATTAGTTTACGTGTGATTTTGCGCGTGCGCGTCTCTCTGATACTTGTTCCGATCGGTGAGAGGAAGATGCAAGGCCTCCGTGGCGCAGTAGGGAAGCGCCTCGCCTATATTTTTGCACAGACCGGATCGATGCCGCTCCAATGTATACCTCTTTTGCTCTTTTTTGTTATGTTCAGGGGCTGATTTTTTAGACTGGTGCGTTATCATCCCGTATTCTTGTAATTCTGAATGTGTGTAACAATCAATGCAGCACTTTATTGAAATCTTCACACTACGCGCAATCGTGAAGAAGAATTTGCCGCGGCGAAAAGGGAAGATCTCCCTCTCTGGCGCGCTGTGATCGTCATCATTAACATCTACAGATAAAATTTAGAATAATCAGTCAGAAAATCAGCTCCACCAGTCTAAAAAATCAGCCCCTGAACATAACAAAAAAGAGCAAAAGAGGTATACATTGGAGCGGCATCGATCCGGTCTGTGCAAAAATATAGGCGAGGCGCTTCCCTACTGCGCCACGGAGGCCTTGCCTCTTCCTCTCACCGATCGGAACAAGTATCAGAGTGACGCGCACGCTCAAAATCACACGTAAACTAATTAATTAAATAACTTGAATAAAAATAAATATGGGAACTTTTTGAAAACTGAAATCAGCTGTCCACTAGGTCCCCTTCGGCACCCAATGGGTCTCTTTCGATAATTTTAACCTGCCCAGTTACCATTCCCTTGTAAGAGGGTTGCACTGTGACTATAAGAACAAGGGCTGTCGGGATGACGGATGAAGGGTCCGCAGAGGCGGATTCTTCGTGTGAAAATTGAGATGCGCCCTTACCTTCATCACGGCGTCCAGCCGCGCCGCATACGACGCCTGCCATCCTGCCGCAGCAGCCTGCAGCACGCCGCTGTCGGCAGTGACGTTCTCTCGCGCCATCCACTTGGAATTCACCTGCAATCAGCGTGTAAAACGAAAGTGGCACTGGCAGATTGCTGCAACAGCTGTGTCATATGAAAGCACACTGGTCCTTGCGGCGATTGAGGTGAGCGATGTGCTGGGAAAATAATTAACAGTGCTTTCTTAATTGAAACCCGGTTGTTTCGAACCGGGCAGTTCACGGTTGCACAATGTTGACTTGTACTTGTCTTATCTTATTCTGTGATTATATTCGGACTTAGAATTGTATTGATGTTCTTACCTGTCTGAAGTGCAGTACCCTCGCCCTATCCGAGTCGATGACGACAGTCGTCCATCGTCTATTCTCGAAGGCGATCACGTCGTGCACGTGCGCCCGGAAGACGCGGTCGGGCACGTAGATCACCTGAGATTATTGATGAGCTGAGGCGATTATGAGTTGAGGACGGTGAATTGAACATCCAGGTGGATTGAGTCTGTGTGCTTTGATGCTGCACTATATTTACATGTACGTGTAGTGGCTAGGTAGGAGATTTTGTCAGGGCAGCATGTAGTAAAAAATATTTTTTTGAAGTAGCGGCGTAAAGTAAGTCCATTCCCGGTTGCTGTAGTGCCTACCGTACCTTGCTCCGGTAGCCGCGCTGCCACACATACGTCTCGTAATCGATGGCGCGGTAGTGGTCGAACGACAGCTGCGAGGGGTGCGAGATGGAGAACCAGTCGTTCTGAAGGGGGGAGTATTGATTTTCTACCGTGGATTGATTACGGTAGCTCTGGACTCTATCACAATGTCGTTTCACCAAAAAATGCATTTGCGCGATAGAAGGCTTAATGTTAGAAAGGCCGTTCATGGGTTATTTTGGGAGTGTAGCACGAGGAATCAATCGTCTATCAAACAGTAGCTCACCTCAGCGTAAGCGAAGCTCTGCCGAAACAGGAAGGCGCCGGGTAGATTCTCCACTTTGCCGCGCAGTTTCTTCGACTGAACTTTCTATCATTCACGATTGGTGCGCGATTCTCACGGCGGTTCACGATTTGTGTGCGATTATCATGAAGTGAAACGTACCCGATGGTCGTCGATGATGTCGAAGAGCGTCTCCTTGCCGCCCTTGAGGTTGAGGGGCGCGATGATCTCGTCGAGGTCTGCAGAAAGTTGCCAATTATTGGGATACTCTCTCGATTTGCAGTGCTATCTCGCTTGTCAGAATGTGTGAGTGTTTCGGAGAGCAAAAGAACGTGTAGAAGGGGCGTTCGGTGGTGAGAAAGTATCATGAGCAATGATGCTGGGGGGTTTAGCGATTATGGCTTGGCAATTAATTGGGTAAATTGGACTACCAGAAGAGACGACGAGGTCAGCGGTGGCCCGGGAGCGCAGGATGCAGTCGTTTACGGCTGTGGCGACCTGTGTTTGGGTAGATTTTTGTTTAATAATTTTGATTGTGGTTGCAAGGGTGAGCTAACATTAAGAGCAAGGGTGTAGCCGCTGTATTGATGCTGTCAATATTTTCTTTTTGGTGCGCCTGTCAATGGGGGATTGTAGTTTCAAGGATATATCAAAGACAATAAAGTTGTGGGTTCAGCGATCACTCCTTCGATGCGTTGTGCAGAACTTTCAAACCACTACTGTCCGTAAAATAGGATTGCTGTTTCAAGGGTGTTTCATAGGCAACAATGAGGGAGTCCAGGAATTTTGCCCATGGTTCATATTCCAAAATAATCAATTCATCCCGTCCGGTACGCTGTTTTGCTTTACGTTTGAAATGCCTGCCACTGCGGGATTGTTGTTGCAAGGATGAGTTAAAGTCTTCGACCCCGGGGATTCAATGATTCGTCCTTCATTTCTGTGTTCAAAAATTAACCCACCTCCGTTCGGTACATCCGATTGTTCGGATTGTGATCATCCTCGTCGCTCTTACCAGTGGGCACGGCCGGCCAGTTGACCCGGACCACCTGAGATTAGGGGAGGGTTGATCTTTGATCTTTGAGTTATCACGTCTTCTGGTTAAGTTTCAAGGCTATGCGTTGCTCACAATGAACTAGGGTTCGAGTGTGATTGATCTTTGATCTCTGACGATCGTCGCTAACCTCGATATCCTTCTGTGCCTCGTACAGCTTGATCATGAGATCGACCTCCTCGCTGATCGAGTGCACGTAGATGTAGAAGATGGTGGCGCCGTTGCCGATCCATGTCTGGAAGGGGGGTGGGATTTAGGAAAGTGGGCGGAGCTTAGGAGCCTAAGGAGGCGTAATTGACATTATTTATGTTCTACTAGATGGCGACGCCAGAGAAGTGTTGGGATTTGTGAAAAAGGACACCGTGGAGACTTGTCTCATTTCGGTTGCAAGGGGCAGGTAAAGGAGAGCGCGGTGGGTGTTGCATGATTCTACCTCTGACTCGAACAACGCATTCTATTTAATCGGAAAAATTGTTCGCGGATGTCATGATCGACCAACCTCGAAGAAGTTGGGAATGAGCGGCCAGTCGGCCATGAGGTACATGGGCTGCAGGCAGACTGCCAGTCGATGAGAATGGGCGGGCGCCGATCGGCCATCGATGAGTTGGAGAGGCTTCCATTGATCTGCAAATGGGGTCAGATTGATCTTTGATCTTTGATTGTTGAACCGCTTGAAATGGCAATACTAATAGCGAGATAAGCGCGAGTAGACTCTTTGCTACGCCGCCGAGGATGTGTGTTCAGACCTATTCCCCTCGGTCTAACCAATATAAATATTTATTACCGATGACTTTCACTGACGTCAATCATCATTCTGATCGGGATGGACTTCGGAGCGGCCATTAAAAGCCCCGAAAATAGGTATGCCCCAATGAAGATTCCTTCTCGACGGGAAGTTCTAGCCATTTGTCATACTATCTCATCGGCCATAGTGACGAGCGAGCTCGATGAATGCATAGACGCATTCCTCATCCTGCCAGCCCTACCCGAATTGGAACCACGCCCTCGTGAGATAAGCAGGGAAAGCCCAGTATGGGTATGCGCACGTTTTCTTTCCTTTTTGAATACTGCCTTGCGCAGGTTGCTTCGAAATTGGATGAGAAGTGGAGAGACTTTGCTTGTTTGTCTGGTAAAGGTTGCGCATTTTGCGATGAGCTGGTCATGAATCACAGAACAGAAAGGGAAACAATATGAAGTATCGATGATCTGAGGCGATGGAATAAACAGTGCGTAGATTGGTTGGGAAACGATTTTCATAATGTCCAATGCAGTTTGTGTTTCACAATGTCTTGGTAGTCAGAATCGGGGCCTCTATCTGATAATCCTCGCGTCCAGCGGCCAAAAAGAAAATATACCCCTGAAGGTAGCTCACCCCGTCGATTATCGTAGATCTCGGCGAACACTGGTAGTTGAGGCGGTAGCGGGACCTGAGTGATATCAATATTATTTTTTTCACCTCGTAAAAGGAAGGGCATAGGTTATTCTTGTGCGATAGGAGAGCGATTACTGATACTGAGCCTCACTAGGCTTAGCGTAAGCTGGATAGAATACGGACCTCTCCCACTCGAAGGTGATTACGCAAGATACAAAAGATCAAAGATCGATACCGCCTGCTCCGCGTTCGAGGTTATGGCCCCAGTGGCGTAGTAGCCGACCAGACTGCAGTGCGGCGCGAAGAACCACGGGCACAGCTTGTGCACCGTGGTCTTTCGAAGAGGGATTTGCCTGAGAAGTTGCGTCGTTGCGTGGTTGCGTCATAGAGACAAAATAGGGCGTAAAAGGAACATGGCGAATATAGGTTTCACGGAGTAATGATAAATTGTATAGATAGAGGATTATGATTGAGTGTTGAATCACGTGTTTTATAAACTACTCACAACTCGCCGATCCGCAACTTGGTCGTGCGCTTGTTGCCGCATTCTTGCAATGATGTTATCCGAATTCCGACCCCGCCTGGGAAGAGAAAGGTCAAAGATCAAAGGCTGAATTGAATGCAGTACCTCTCGGCTGTGTGATCAGCACGGCGGTATGGAAGAAGATGGTGTCCGAGTTCTCGGTTTTGTTGAGCTGAAATAGGTTAGTGTATAGGTCAGTTTGTGGTCGATTGAAACTTAGAATTGCCGATTTCAAACCTATTTGATGGTTAAAGAGGGGTCAAAATTAGTGAGACGTACCGCTGTCCGCCTCGAGGATCCGGCAGGCGCTATCGCAGTGGTAGTGGTGGCGGGGCGATCACGCCGTAGCTTCTCCTGCCGCTCGCGAGCTCGCTGAGCGTAGAACGACTTCTGTGGGTAGTACCGCTTCTTGGGCTCTTGCTTGGGCTGCTCGGCAAGGGAAGGAGTGACAGGCGTCTCGTCGATGCTTTGTAACTGGAAAGTAATCACTTGTTAATTAATTACCCACCAGAAACGTTTCCAATTGAGAAAGTGGTTATGTGTTTCAAGGTGGTTACAAGTTAAGCAGATGATGTAATGGATTGATTGATCTTCTTCGGTTTTTCTACATATCACAAAATCGACATTCAAGTGTGAATGGAGCGTTAATTAAATTAATTCATCAAATATTGATTACCCGTCGATCATCGACAAAGTAGGCTCCGTAGAAGTGGCCGCGCTGCCATTGAAGCGCGTTCTGAACCTTGGGAATATTTTTTTCAACTTACTGCTTTTTGTCTGCCTGATTACCCTGACCAAATTCTCAGGTCGATCTTGTGTTTCAGATGTAGGCTATGACAGAGAAAGTTTGAAAATTTTCAATAAACGAAGGGCGTATCATGGAAAAAATAAAGTGTCATCTAGTTACCGTATCGGAGAATCTTCCGACAGCCAGCAGATAAACGCTGCCGAGTAGGGAGAGGGCGAGAATGGCCTGGCTCACACGGGACCGAAAGAGCGACCCGATGAACCTGGGTTACGAGGATGGTAGAAGTTAGGGAGTGCACTGTTCTTTAAATTCTGCCATTGAATGTAGTCAAAAAAATTTTCATTGAATGTAGTCAAAAAATCAAAAAAAATCGTGAAAGAAATTGTTGTGCTAGGAATTTCTGAGTTTCAAGGTGATCATAAGTTGAAGTCATGGCGCATGAGACTGATCCATCTGTATCGTTGTCCTTACAATTCACTTTTTTTCCATGAAGACTAGGATACAGAGAATGAATCTTACCCTTTCATGGGGAGACCAGTGGCTATTGGATTAAGATATTGAGAAGCTCAGATGGAGTTCCTCCTATCAGCTTGCAGGCATTTGCTAGGATAAATGGTCTGGAAGGTGTAAAATTGTTCAATATTTCTCGCTGCAAAGAATGGGCGAGAGGACACGCGAAATGAGGAGAGAGCGAGAACATTTCGAGAAGAAAAGGTGCGGCAGATTCCCAAGAGGATGGGCGACCAGAGAACGAGGTGAACTCGGGCGGATTTTGAGTGGAGCGGCCGATTGAATTAGAGGACGTAGCTACTTTATTGGCCCTACACCCTTTCCGCCCGTCCCACTTCACTTATGGAGAACGCACAAGAAATCGCAAGGAGAGCAACACACTCGAACAATGGGGCGGCATATCGAGATAGATTGGAGTGAGAATTGAGTGGAGTTAGGGTGCAAACAGGAGGAGATTGAGGAGAAAGAACGTGATCAGAGGATAATTGAGGCAGCAGCAATTAGAGATTTTCCTAAGAAAGGATGCATTGAGAATTAGAAACAAGTAAGACAGAGCAGAGCACATTTCTACATGAGTAATGAAGCTGTGGTTTTGATGAGTTTTCGAGATCAAACTTCAAGCGCGCGCAACTAACATCAATCGATGCTTGATAAAGCGGTGATGATAGTGAAGAGAGGCTTGCTATCAGGTAGAAAGAGTGAGGTGTTGCGAATAGGCGCAAATAGGAGTGGAAGTGTGTGCATTCTGTGATTCACGTTGATTGGAGGAGATGAATGATGGTTTCGAGAAGCAAATTAACATTAACATTTAACAAAATGGTGCGGAGATTGAGCCAAATGTTGATTTCGACACTCCCAACTGATTAACAAACGCTTTGAGAAGCGAGATGACATGAAGGGAATGCATTATTCATCTTGACAGCAGATACCTCGAGGCGAGGCTGAATGCACAAAAGGGACAAAATGATAAGCACGTAATTTACGGGCAGAAGATACGTGGATACACTATCGAATATAGACAGAAGACTAACACAAGATTTGCAAGAAGCATGAAATGATTCATCAACGATGTTTGCTTCACCACCCCCCCCCCCCATCCCCATCCTTCAAAAGTCGCTTGACATCCAACTCCCTCCTCTTCCCCCTCCTCATCCACATCTCCATCCCACCTCTAGGCAACCCCCCACTTGTGACGAGCAAGTGACTGAATTCGATGCTGATCTCCCTCTGCCTTCTCTGTTTTCTATTGAATAATTGAAAGGCAAGGGGCTCCCCCGGCTGCCGACGTGTGTAATTTGAGCCTGGAATTTCAACCACGAGCGCGGATCCCATCGAGCTGATGTTCTCTAGGAGGGAAGACGGAGTGAGGAAGTGCGTGAGGAGGAGAGACAATGGCGGCGGATCCTGGCCAAACCAAGTAGCGAAGGGCAGAGACGTGGCCTGTTTGCGCAGAGTTCTTTGAAAGGCAGAGGCGGTGCGGGAATGAAAGCAGGTGGAAGTGAAAGAATCAAAACAAAGCAATGAATGAACAGTGTGCGGTTCGAGAATTGAGTATGTGAATTATACTGCTGAGTGAATGCATCGATGAGCAGATCTATTTGTTTGGATCTCCCAGTGATGAAACAGAGAGCCTCCGGTCATGATGAGTTGAGTAAAAAAAGCGGAAACAAGTGCAAAGGAAGGACGGGGAGTGTGACTGGACTGTAAGTACAATGGCCCCGCATGCGGAACGTAGCATGTTGGGAGAGGGACCGTTATCAGAGAAGGAGACGGCCCTCCTTTCCTTCTTTCTCCCCCGGACCCTCTCGAGGGGTAGTGGTCTCTAGTGCGGAGAGTGGACAAACAGGAAGATGAGACAGCCATGAGGACTAGGGTTGGCAATTTGATTCTTCGATGATTCTGAGAATCAATGATTCTTCTCATTCCTCGCCGATTGATTCTGAGAATCGGTGATTCTCAGAATCATTGATTCTCAGAATCAATGATTCTTCGTGTAATATCTCGGTTACCAATCGACCGAATCACTTCAAATTTTGAGACAGCACTTTACTAGACGTGTACATCACACACACCAAATTCCAGAAAGATCTCCCGATCTTCGTTTTGTCGTGGGCTATCATCAGCTTGTATTATAACAGTAAACTCGGTTTTTGCGACAATAGTGAGCTAACTACACTAAGGAGTATCTAGGTGTACCCCTAGTTAGGTTCATCGCTGAATTTAAGCCAAAATATGACTGAACAGTCATATAAATACCGTTATCAGGCTAGAGACAAACTACCTTTTCAGAACATGACAAGCCTCTAGTACAATAATATGTACTTACCCATGTAAAACGCAAAAGTTTTGTCTCGTTTTCTGAAGTTTTATTGCTTTCAATATCGAAGAATCATTGATTCTTCCTCCACTTTTGCGAAGAATCATTGATTCTTCGAAAGGAGGGGAGAGCAGTTTCGAAGAATCATTCCGCTCTTCACTTTGTGAGGAAGAGCGGTATTTTGGGAATCAAAGTGCCAACCTCAATGAGGACTGTTGGAATGATAAGAATCGAGGAAGAAAGAGGGAGAATGAGGACAGGAGACACAGATTGATCTAAAGGTTCCACATGGAGAGTTTTTGTTAGAGTTGTTCAGCGTTCGGGATGGCTTGCACTTCAAGTATGATAAGAAAAGGGCGCGGAACGTAAAAGGAATGAAACAAAATCGGAAGATCGCTTCAAGTTATAGAGCCATCGATTCCGTAAAGGTCCACTTTTTGTCACCATGCGATGATAAGGTTAGAGACAGTCGGAATGATTCGTGATTTTGATTGGATGGGTGTGGAGAGGTGTGGCGAGGGTGTGTTACAGGGCACGGGGAATTGACGGATTGGGGAATGATTTTAGTATGTATTTTCTGCACTTCATAAGATGCGTATGAGATGGTGAGTTTAGAGGGGCTTACGTTGGAATGATTCGCGATTCTTACAATGCATGGAGAGGCGTGGCGAGGGTGTGTTGCAGGGTATAGAGAATTTACTGATTGGGAGAATGATTAAAATGCCTATTTTCTGGACTCGCTTGAGCTGCATGAGCGAATTGTGTAGATTGCTATGAAATGATTCTTGATTCTGGCAGGGCATGGAGAGGCGTGGCGTCGAGAGGTCTAAAGTGTATTGCGGGGAACAGAGAATAGACGCGTGGGATGAATGTACTGCCTATGATCGGCGTTCGCTAGAGCTGTAGGAGGTCGCGAGGAGAATGGATTGAGAAACTAGCATTCTTCGAATGCTAGTTCCTGCGGAAGGCCGCGCCGCAAGCGGCGCGCGACCACGAATGAGTGGGCTAATAGGATTAAAATCCCTCGATTTTGTCCACGAGAAATATCGAAATTCCCCTAGTTGTAATTGATTAAAATCCCTCGATTTTGTCCACGAGAAATATCGAAATTCCCCTAGTTGTAATTGATGATCGCAGATTGGATATGGTTTCAATTGGGTGATCCTAATGGAGGAAGCATTTTTCCCCATTGAACGTGCGAAAAAAAGTAAACATAAACATAAATCGTGAGAGGCGTTGAAGTATAAACTAAACAAAGACGTGAGAATTCGCAAGAATGAGGGATTATCGATGATTCATAAAGTAATGAGCAATAATCTCTCAATTTCGCTTGCTTTCTCTCCTATAAGGAGGGCTAAAGGGTGTATATTGTTTCTTGACTGTCGATGTTTGGGCTAATAATGACGCGTAGATGTGGAAAGGGGGGGGGGCTGTTTTTCGGTAACCATGGCCAAAAGCACGAGTGAACCTATTGAACCATGAAGGCTGTACACAACAATCAGACACAACATTGTGGGAGGATGACAACAGTTTGAATAAAATGAAATCTGGAGGGGATGCTTTAAAAGGAGGCGGAGTCGGAGGGGGAAGGATCGCCCCCCCCCCCTTAGTTGCTCCATCCAGCAATGACTCGGTGTCTCCACAGCCCCTCTCTGCTTCTTTGTGCACTCTCTTCGAAGAGGCTTTGTCCCTGGGCTAGCTAGATACCCGTGCATTTCGGAGCAGATTGAGGGGTGAGAGGGTGAGGAATGTGTGGAGCATCCCCCCGTCAGGGGAGGATAGAGAGCATGGGAAGAGGAGAGAGGCAGACAGTTGTGCTTGGCCTGAAGGAGAGAGAAAGGAGCAAGGCTCTGAAGATCAGAAGTATTCGTCATGGGTGTTTTGAATTTGAAGGAATTCGTAAGGGATCTTTAAAGAGTGTAAGGAGAAAGCCAGACAGATATTAAAGATCATAAGCTTTAAGTATACGCCAAGCAAGGTGCTTTGAATTCCGAGAAAGGAATTCGTAAGCGATCTTTAAAGGGAGGACGAACGCAGGTGACAATTAGAGCAGCTGCAATTTTTGAATGTTTACATTCCACGAGTGGTGCGGATTGAACCTTCAGCGAAAATCTATCTGATGTATGGGTGAAGCAGGGAACCGTCGGGAGTGAAAAGAGAAAAGTGACTGTATTTATCTCTTTGCAAGGCGGGCTATCTCTCGATGGCTGACTGATTCGATAACGGGAAAAGTAAGGACGCGGCTTCTGAAGGCTGTCAGACTGTCAGTCCTGTTCGTTTCGCGTGTCGGTCAGGGCGACGAGAGCGCATCGGGGAATGAAGAAACCGATTGACGAGAGAATGACGAGATCGTTCAAACAAAGATCCGGTGCTACTGTAACAGAGGCGGCTGAAACTGATCAGTGCCAATGCAGCAGCCATGGGAACCCGATCCACAGGGATATGAGCAGGGTGGTTGATGTAGATGTGGGAAGAATGGAGGGCAAAACAATGGAAGGGGAGGGAAACAGGGATCTGGATCGGGAGTTGGTTAAAGAAAAGGTTTCAAAAATGACATTGCTATTTTTGCATTTTAAATGTTGAAGTTGATGCGGATGTGGGGAGCATACATTTTCATATCTACCGGGCCGGTAATCAGACCACTGTATATTTGATTAAATTTGACGTCACACCAAAATTTATCCACAATAAGTCGGTTTTTAAGCCGTTATGCCCCTGCTATTAGAGTCAGACCACTATATATTTTTCGTCCCCGGTTAGCAATGAAAATGTATGGTGGGGAGAGAAAACAAAGGCAAAACAGAGATCTGGAGCGGTTTCTAAAATGGTATTTAAAAATCTGCTGCTGTTTTATATAAACTCTTGACGCTCCTGAAGGGAAGTTGTGTTAGGTGCTGGGGAAGTGTTGATTTTAATAGTGTTTTATTTTATTTTTATATTTAAATTTCAGTGAACTCGCTCGTTGCGGAGAAGATGCCATTCGTGGAGAAGCAAGCGGCCGACAGCATCTACTCGAATCCCAAGGTGAGGAGAGGGGATATAGACGAGATGAAACAACAGAATGCCTGGAGAGTAGTGATGAACAGTGGTGCAATATGAGGGGGGGGGCGACTGCTGATCGAATGCCATGAGGGGTTAGGAGGGATAAGGAAGGCAAGAAACACCGAGAGCATGGGAGATATTTGCGAATCGCAAAATGCGTTAAAAGTGATAAATCGGTACGAGGCGTAGTACAAATCGGAGGTGAGGAGGAGGAAGAGGGATATGGAAGTGTTGAAACGCCCCAATACCTGGCGCTTTTGTGAAGAGCAGTGGAACAAGATTGTGGGGTCCTGGAATCCAGAGGAACTATCACAAATCAAAGGAGGAAAGTAGGATATGAAATGGATGAAACACACAAGTGTCTGGGATATATTTGTAAAATAACGTGCTGTCAGAATATTATAGGGCATGGATGTAGTGATGAATCTGGAATCCGATGATCTCTCGAAGGTGAGAGAAATCTAGAGAGTGCGTGAATCGATGAGATTCGATACGTCATTTTATATGCGCATGCTCTTTCGTTGTTGAGGACCGGTTGCTAATATAGTGAAAATGGTTGCACCATTATGTTGAATGAGAAGGGAAGAGGAAATGTGAGGACCGAAGCTGACGAATAATGGGATATGGGTGGTGAGAGTTGGCGAATGAACGTACTGGGATGAGGAAGAAATGGAAAAAATTATTATTATGGAAATACTGTAAAAAAAGGAAGAAAGAGACGAAACCCGTAGGTTTCATTCGGCATATATCACATCTTCTAAAGATCATTTGTACGTTTCGTTTGAGTCGGCGCTCTTTCGGGGAAGACAAAAGAAGAGTGCAGGGTATATTGGGAGAGCATGGCATCTGATTCTCCTAATTTATCATGCTCTCTTGCCGGTTAGAGAAAGCGAGTGAGTGTACGAATTGAAGAGAGTCTGGCAGGCGAGAGAGTACTGTTTTGAACGCAGGGGTGGTTGGTATTGAGTAGATTCGGGATGAGGAGGGGATATGGAAGGAAATGAGCATAAAATCAGCGGGAGATGCGATAAGTTCGGTATCGTCGTCACCACATTCCTTCCTTTTCTTTCGATGCCACTGACCTTTCTTCGACATCGTTGAAGAGACGAGCAGTGGGCATATCAGCGAGAGAGCGTACCTAATGGAGAGAGCGGGAACTCCATTCCTCGTTTACTTGTCATCGAAAAGGAATGGATCGATATTCCGCAATGGCGTCAGAAGCATTTGGAAACAGAAAGCGCCTTGATTCATTCCATATTCATCTATCCAAATTCTTTTGATAATTGTTATGTGTCATGCTAGCTTATTGTTGGGTGGGATGAGCAATGGCAAGCGGAGATGGTACAGTACTGATTGTGAAATGAAGATTCTGAATAATCGCGCTATTTAATAAGAATTGAGGGTGAAACATGACAAAAGTTGGTATCATATTTTGGTATCTAAAGATTGGCTTGATATTTACGAGTTTAATTTTTCAGAAGGACTGTAAAACAATTGTGCTGGGAGTAGGTTTCAAATCATTAACATTGTTGCTTCCTAGAAGTGCAAAAGGTATAGAATCACAATTCGCCCATTTTCAGCCACCCAAGCATCCGTTCATTCTGCACTCCATCCTGACGACGTCCGCCTCGAAGCAGTCACCGTCGTCATCCAGTTCGGGTTGGTGGAAATATTTTTGGGATACTAGGTTCTAAAAAATGTCCCTTCGTCAATAATCGATGTGTCAAACTCAGGTAGGTCAAGAGTCTGAACTTTTAGTAATATTTTTTGCAAGCCGGATTTGTAAGTTGCCACTCAAATAGTCTAGCTTGGCAATAATTCATGAGAATTTGTTTTTTTAGAATTTTTTATTTTTATTTTTTCTTGAAAACATTATAATAAGGTTCATGTTTCTACTAACACTTGTTATTCGGTGTTTTTTAATGTTCCACTGCTACTCTGAGCCCCCATAATACAATGATCGAATCGAACATGGTCGCCTTGTCGATTTCGTGCTACAATGTTATCTCATGAGTCGTGCTAATGTAGTTCGATCGATACCCATATGACGCCCATACGTTTAAAAAAATCAATACAGGGCGGCAATATCGGATAAAAGCTGCGTACTCGCTGGTTACTTTTGTGCACCAGTAGTTTCATTTGAGGGATGGGGTCGGGAAACTTGCAATTCCTCCGGATTATTCATTCCCTACAACAATAATTATTTATCATTTATAAGCACTGTGGAGAGTATAGGACCCATCAAATAATGCATAATAATGGTAAAAATAATATTTAATATGCTGTAAGTATTTGCAGGCCGCGGCACAGCTTCTAGCTCGCTGAGCGTCTCCCCGCAGTACAAACCACAGCGACGAGTGACAATTATCGATCCGAAGGAGAGGGAACAGGTACGGTAGTTAGACTTATTACGGTAGTATGGGTAGCGAATATCGATCCGAAGGACATTAGCTGTGACATGTGCGGCAGCAAGAGCGAAAGAATGAGAATTGTTGCTTCGAAGCTCGAACAATGCGGAATAATTGGTGCATCTAACTGCAGCGGGCATTATTAGATGGAGGAAGCAAGAAACAACCGGGACCGTTGTATGCAAATTTGTTTACTTATCACAGGTATCAGGAGAGAATGTACGAACCCGGGAACTAGATTTTTCAAATATTTTTTAAAAATCTCTTATTTTGGTGGGAGAATACCCTAGTTGAGAGGATTCGATGTATACAGGTAATTTGTCCCAAAGCCGGCTTTTAGGGATTTTCCGGCTCTAAATCCGGCTCCGTCATATCTCAGCTCCCAGATGAGCTAGAAAGTCGGCTCCGGGCCTAAAAAAAGCGGAAAATTATTCTGAACAACTTTTCAACAATAGCCGAAAAAATTGGACTTGAAATAAAAATGGTATCATCGAAAAACCGTAAATTTTAATAAAAAATCATTTTTTTCCCTGTGAAGGAGAAGACTTTCAGGGAAATTTTTTTTCATAAATCGAAAGAAGATGTCCGCATACATACTATAAAAAAATAAAAACTCAATTTTTTCACCCTTCAACTTGGCAATTTGCAATCAAAGGTCCCCAAGCGGTAAAATCTTGAAAATGGCTCTCGTTTTCAAGTCATTTTCTATTTTAATTTTGTCAGATTTTAACTCTATTGGTATTATCTTGCATTCCCTCGAATATTTATCACCATTAGATTCGATTCCACAACCACCATTTTTTCGACCATGACCCGGGGTTCATGCCTCACAAGTGTCCCATGACCATGAACCCGGGTTCATGGTCCAAAAAGGGCATGAAAAGTCATGTTCGAGAAACTTCAATTGCTATATGGTTATGTGTTGCATAGTACCCAAGAAAATTTCCGCCACCGAAAATACCGTAATTCGATTACCGCAAATTGATTTATTAATATAAATAACAAATTTTTCTTTTAAAAAATCAGTTCTCGATTTCGCAGCTTCGGATTACAGTATTTCCGGTGATGGAAATTTTCTTGGGGACTGTGCAACACATCAGCATATAGCAATTGAAGTTTCTCGAACATGACATTTCATGTTACTTTTGGACCATGAACCCGGGTTCATGGTCATGGGCCACTTCTGAGGCATAAACCCCGGGTCATGGTCGAAAAAATGGTGGTTGTGGAATCGAATCTAATGGTGATAAATATTCGAGGGGATGCTAGATAATACCAATAGAGTTAAAAATCTGACAAAATTAAAATAGAAAATGACTTGAAAACGAGAGCCATTTTCAAGATTTTACCGCTTGGGGACCTTTGATTGCAAATTGCCAAGTTGAAGGGTGAAAAAATTGAGTTTTTATTTTTTTATAGTATGTATGCGGACATCTTCTTTCGATTTATGAAAAAAAATTTCCCTGAAAGTCTTCTCCTTCACAGGGAAAAAAATGATTTTTTATTAAAATTTACGGTTTTTCGATGATACCATTTTTATTTCAAGTCCAATTTTTTCGGCTATTGTTGAAAAGTTGTTCAGAATAATTTTCCGCATTTTTTAGGCCCGGAGCCGACTTTCTAGCTCATCTGGGAGCTGAGATATGACGGAGCCGGATTTAGAGCCGGAAAATCCCTAAAAGCCGGCTTTGGGACAAATTACCTGTATACATCGAATCCTCTCAACTAGGGTATTCTCCCACCAAAATAAGAGATTTT
>LS485818.1:112935-142996 GCA_900490705.1 Pristionchus arcanus
TTTTGACACATTTTAATTTTTTTACTACTTTTCCCGCCGGACATGTTGATGTTTTAGTTTCTTAATCGACCCGTATTTTGATAACACACATTCAGTAAAAATGGCGTATTTTATCTCGGCTACGAAGGATGTTCAAAACGAGAAAAACCGCTAAAAAGTTTGACGATAGTACTTACAGTACTCTTGGACTAAATGACGGTCCCGGTTTTGAACTTACGGCTCCGGCTCTAAGATGCCCGTTTTGCTCAAAAAAATATTACAGTATCCTACCATACCCTATCTTGTTACCGTAACCCAGAATACCGTTCACCAGTGGTATCACGAAATGACTTTATTTTCAAAATGTTTTTTGTTTAATCAATCGGATATGTCGTCTTAGTATACTACCACTGTGTATGTTAGTCACATGTTAGCATTTAGTGTGAAAAATACTACATTATGTTATTAATAAAAAAATTTGAAAAAATTTGTGCAACACGTTTAGAAAATAAAATCATTTCGTGATACCACTGGGGTACGGTATTCTGGGTTACGGTAACAAGATAGGGTATGATAGGATACTGTAATAATTTTTTGAGCACAACGGGCATCTTAGAGCCGGAGCCGTAAGTTCAAAACCGGGACCGTCATTTAGTCCAAGAGTACTGTAAGTACTATCGTCAAACTTTTTAGCGGTTTTTCTCGTTTTGAACATCCTTCGTAGCCGAGATAAAATACGCCATTTTTACTGAATGTGTGTTATCAAAATACGGGTCGATTAAGAAAATAAAACATCAACATGTCCGGCGGGAAAAGTAGGAAAAAAATTAAAATGTGTCAAAATTTTCGAATTTTTCGATTTTCAGCGTTCGATGAATTTTGAGCGAAAAATGTCCACGAGTAAAAACGTCTTAGAATTCGACGAGGAACTCAACTAGACCACTCCCGAATCGATTGGATTCGATTTACGAGTTTTGGCCTATGACGTCATCAGGTACTTTTCACTACCGCCTGAAGCGGAGAGAAGCAAGGAAGCTTAGCAAACCCCCTTCCCCGCATACACTCATCACGCACTACCTACCATGCAAGAAAGAGCATAGGTTGTATTTTGAAGAATGCCAACAATATGTCGATCGAATCAGATAGTGTCTTTTAAATCACAATTGTCGTTCGTCTGCAGGGTCCGGTGTTCACACGTGATCTCCCTCGCGGCGCCGTCTCAGCGGAGGCCGCCCTTCACGCGGCTGCCATTGCAGCCAATTCGACGTTCGACGCCTTCAGAGGACCGACGCCCTCGTTGATCAGGTTCCTGAAATGGGCTACCTTTTTTTAAATAAGTGTAATTATCTTTTTACAATGGCCAGCAACGTTATTGTGAAACTGCGGTGATCACATGATATGTGGGGATAGTGAAACCAAGATCGTAATGCAACTCGTAGTGTTTGCGATTGACATACTCTTCGGGAGCATTAGAAATGACCAAAATCAAAATTTATTCTCTAAACCCATCCCATGTAATCACTGCGACAACATGGTGACCACATGATAGGTAGGGTCTGTGAAACAAGGAATCGCGAAGTGCGCGTAAGTTCATTTGCACGGATAGGCTCTTTCGAAATGAGGAAGTTTTGTCATTTTGACCGTAACAGAAGTCTCTTCTCGTCCAGTAATGATGAATGCATCTATCATGGGAGCTCGTTCGGAAGGCGCATTCATACAAATATAATTCCTAATTATCTAATTAATCCCTTTTCAGATGCGGTCAGCCGGAGCACGCGTCGAAGCACCTCACGCAGCGATGCTTTGTAGAGATGGCATTGGAGTCAGTTTATTATTATTATTTTATTAAATAACAGGGAAATATAATATATTTATAGATATCGGCTACTCCATGGACATATCTGGGATGCCGATGGGTGATGCATACGTAGTGTAGGCGCTGCGAGGGAATACCGAGGCAGCCGCCGCGTTAGTAATAGGCGCGAAGCTGAGATTTGCGAGTGGGTTTGGCGAGATGAGACAGGAATTGGTTGGAATTGAATATTTGGAGAATGAATCCGAATAAATCATCTTGGCAACTAGCTGACTTGTTTAGAAGTACCTGTGAAGCAGAGATTTGACTGCCACGGTTTGGTTGAATTGCACTGGAACAAGCTGCTGTTGATTATTGATTTACTGATCAGTGTTTCTGGAATTCATAAGGGCAGCAGGCGATAAACAAGTAGTTGGGATGAGGCGAAGAATTGCCAGGTGAAATTGCGGAATAGAGGATGGGAATCGTTCGTAATTCTAGTGTAGGAAAGGTATCTAATTGTAAGTAAGATCTCTACACATGGCACACTGGAAGTTGATAATTGGGTGGAAAATCGTCGATGTGAGGTTGGTTTTTTCCACAGCTGATTTCGTCGTATTGGTGAGCGCAGTGAATGCTGGACTTGTAGAACAAGTGAATCGAAGAATGGCCGGGCGATTTTAGCTTCGTGATGCATTGTGGGTATGAGAGAGAAGACAGTAATGTCAATGCGGCTTTAGGTAAAATTTTTGTTATATTGTAACGCAGCAAAGGCGCATCTGTGCGAATCGTGAATGAGGAGTTAGTAGAAGATGTGAAACGGGGATGGGACGGGTGGTTTGGCGAGATGCAATTGCAGATATTTGAAGCTACGTTTGGTTACTATTTTTTTTATAAAATTGTACGGTTAATCCGGGAGCGCAACAAGGGCTGAACATGTAGTGTCAGAGAAGCGAGCAATCACCGGGTGAATATTGGGAGAATCTAGGGAATGCGGATATTTTAGTTTACGAAACGCACGGATTTCGTGCATATAACGCACGAGTAGTTAGAAGCAAGTGAGAAATTAGTTCGTTTATTTGCACTTCTTATAGTGCCACGATTGTGATTGGGTTGTTGAAGATGTGGCGATTGCGTTTAGGTGGGAATCTACAACACTTTGGTGAGCATGGTGAATGTGGATTTAGTAGAACACGAGAAGCGGCGAAATGACGAGTTGTCGCATCATAGAAACCATCCTGTTTATCGTGTGTTTGAAATGCTCAGCAAACTATATGTGCTGTTTAGCGAGCTATTGAATGTCTGGGAGAGAGGAAGAGGGAAGGAAGGGGGGAGGAGGACAGTTGGTCTACCGCCTCCTCCCGGCCTCTTCCCTTCTCCGCCCCCTCGAACGTTCGTCAAAAGTCAGATACGAGTGGAATGGAAAATATTCTCACGATACAATTAGCTAATTTCCATTGATCTCCTTGCAGATATCGAATGGGCGGTGCCTCTCCTCCTCAATTGGCCGGCTTCAACTCGGACGTCGCTGAGAGGCACGGGCTGCACGATGTGGCGAGGTCGTGGAGACTGGTGAGGGATTGTTTGATCTTTGGTCTTTGAACTTTGACTTACCGTTGATTTTATTTGAGCGCAATTTAGTTTTTTTTCTTAAAAAAAAGAGCCTAGGGCGGATTGTGATAACTAATGCGAGCGGAGTATGTAACGGCGGAACAGCGGTAAATCACCGGGTTGTGAATCGTTGTTAATACATCAAATTGATAACTGCAGTCTTCCCTTGGTCTTTAAATGTAGTTCTGCTTCCGGTATGTTTTTTAAAAAAAACATATTGATTGGAGTTGGTTCAGCTCCTTGATTGCCGGGCCAATCACATGTTGAATATGTAATGGGGATGTGGCGGCGAATCACCGGCCATGAATAGTTTCCTTTTTTGTAATTTTATCTTTTTTTTCTAGCTGCATGGCATCTGTAGTAGGGCATTGCAGCATATTTCGAAAGACGTTGATCTTTGATCTCTCAGATGACGGGTCTGGTCCTGCACGAGCTGCGGCAGTCTGGTTATCCGCCCGAGTGGAGAACGGACGAGGAAGAGAGAAGGAAGGGACGAATGGAGCAGTTGGCGATACAGATGGTACGATTGTTGTTATTGATTTTTTATGATTCGGTAGCTCCTAATTGATATGGGGAAGGTATCGCGCTGAACTAGGATGGGATTATTTGAGGAGCTGCTGCCTGAGATTGATCTTGAGGGTAACCTGCACACATGCATAGGATCGGAGAAGCGCGAGTTATGCGGGTTGATTTGTTGATTATTTAATTCGCGACAATTTTGTTATATTTATTGAATCCGCTGTCACTGGTCAATTGGATGGAAAAATAGTCGATGCCTTCCCTAGAGACAGTGCAGCGTGAGTTAACCAGGGTGTATTCATTCTACTTGTGTCTATTTCGTGCCTGAAACTGGTCCTGATGTCTCTGAAAGGAGGTGGAGGTGGTGGGAAGATTGAAGATAGAAGCAACTGAATGGATAATTGATCGCCACCAACGAGGGCGTTGGTTGAGAAATTCACAGTTGTTGAGCATAGAAAGGTGCTACCGGTCAGAAGTCGTTTCTCTGATGAGCGAGAGAGCATAGGAAAGTGAGAGTCATTTCTCCTTTTGGAGGAGGCTGACTACGGCGAGGACCTTCTGAAGTCGGTTACTAAGTGGAGGAGTTGGGGAGGAAAAGGAGGATGATAGAGGGAATTGGGGATTTGCGGGTATACTTCTCCAAGTTATTGCATTTTGAGAACTATTCAAGGCTATCAGATAAGTGAGTGGCAAGAATGGTGCTACTCTGAAAAGAAGGGAAAGATTGCAAAAAGTATTGAGGATTTTTAAAGAAGGATGACTCGGTTCGATTAGATATATCACATCAGCCATGGCTATATGATTGTTGCATGACATGAATCGGCCAGGTGTGAAAAGGAAATATGCAGGAGCAAATGGAGGATGATTGAGGGAATTGGGGGTTTTTTGAACTACTTCTCCAAGATATTACATTTTGTATACCAATCAAGGCTATCAGATAATTGTGTGGCGCGAATCGGGCTGGGGGAAATTGCGAAGTTAAACTTATGATTACGATTACGGTATCGTTCGATCACCTCATTAATATCGATTATCTTCTCCGCAGGCCGAGGAGGGCGAGTACATGTCCCGAACTGTCTACATGGAGAATGGACAGACGCAGCAGGGAGAGAGACTGGCGATACGGGCGAAGGATCTGGTCGCCGACTTTGCACTGGATCGATATGAACCAGGTATGGTTGGGAGGGGATTACGGTAGGGAATGCACTGAATGTGAATGAAGAAGAATACGAGTGAGGTATATAGGGAGTACGGTAGCAAGGAAAGGATCTTGTGGCCGACTTTGTCCTGAATCGATATGAGCCAGGTACCATAGAAAGTAGGTGTGGGTGCTGGTATGGTAGATGGTAAGGATCTGGTCGCGGATTTCGTGTTGTAATTTTTATAAGGGGTTTCTGGTTTCAGTGCGCATTGACATTCAAGCAAGTTCTCTGAGAATCTGATTGAAGACGTTTTAGTTCTCTACAAATATACAGTGGTTTAAACATATTAATCAATTCATTGCAGGTTTCCGTGACGACGTGCTGCTGCGCAAGAAGCGAAGAGGGAGGAGGGAGGTGGCGAGGTACGGATATTGATGTTGTGAAACATGAATTGACCGGGCTGAGGAGGGGTCTTTAAAAAAATATAATTTTCAATCTGAGCTGAGATTAGCCGCATCATTATTGAGTTTGGATTTATCTCCAATGGGTTATGTAATGGTCGAAACAGAAATGGTCTAGGAAAGATGCGAGTGTGGTGGCGAGATGTATATTAGCATGGTCTGGCGCTCTTCCTTTCGCCTACTCTCTCGCTCTGACTAGCTTCCGAAATAGTGCCTGCAATTGAGAATCGAGAGCAGTGTTTTAATGGATTGTTTAAAGTGAGATTTTGCAAGTGATTGTTTCAGAGCCTATAAAATTTGGGATATCCAATTGCTGAATCCAAAATCACCTGGGTCAAAGATGTTTCCGGTTGCATGAACTGGAATAGAGATCTGATGAGCGGATTAGCGTTGATTAATCCGCGTTCTGGTGTGTATAAATGAAAATAATAATATTATTTTAATTAATTAAACCCAATTTCAGAAACCCCGACGGTACAGTGAAGGAGCAGGATCAGGCCAAGGCCAAGGAGGGTGATACGTCGGGAGAGGAGGATGGAGAGGAGGGAGAGGACCCGGAGAAGTGAGGGAATTTATGTTTCATCGTGATATCAAATTGGTGTGGGAAGGGGTTGTTTAGTAAATGCATATAGCACATGGTGAATGCGATCAGTAGCAATATTATTCAATGCTTTAGAATTGAACTGAATAGAATAGAAGAAGAGGAGCTGGGATTTCAACCATGGTGGTCCTGGTTTCAGTGGTAGTGCAAGAGATGAACGGCGAAAGACTTTTGATTTGTCACTGGAAAATCCTTCAATCAAAATATACAACAAATACTGCAACTTTGCGAGATGAAAGTTTCAACCGTGGTACAAGGATTATTGTTAGAGTGGGAAATCAATGTCTTGGGCGAGCCGTTGAAAAAAATCAAAAATAATTTATTTCATCGGGACAGGTTGATTAACAAAATCTGATATTTGAGTCCTGCTTGTTCTTTAGATAAGATAGTAATAATATTGTTTTCCAGACGCACGTCCCGCCTTGCTCACTGGCGCATGCGCACGAAGCTGCGCGCGACGGATAAGACGAATCTGTGAGTGGACTATGAGAGATGGATGAACCCGAGATCTTCCTAGTTTGGTGTTTCAAGATAATTGTATCTTTCCTGAGAAATTCCCTATCATTGTGGTCTTGGGTCTTTATTGTTTATCGAAATAAGTCAATTATCGATTACACCAGGATACGGTATTCGATTACGGTATGGAATAATCGGTTTTCAGTGAGCGCGTGCCGCGCACGGAGGCGCCCTCGCCCGTACACGACCCAATGGATGATGACGCGTGAGTTATCGATTGATTGGATTACGGTATGCACCTTGAGGAGTACGGTAGCGATGGATTTTGGATGTTTGGACGGCAAAAAGAATGGACGGCCAGTCTGATGAAGAAGTTACTTGGGGAGGCGGAGTTTGGTTCTGTGTTTAAAGCGTTGCAGTCGCAATATTAAAATAGTTTATCCAAGATGAATGTGGAAAGATGAATGTGGAAAAATGAAGGCACAATGAACATGAGAGGATTAAGTGCTGCTCTACATGGGGCGGGGCAGGGGAATTCCCATCGTGCTGTGCACAGAGGTTTTTCTTCGTCTGCGGGGACCATGCAATAGTATGGGGAAAGTCAGTCCTCCTTTTTATGAATGGTTCTGTGTGTAGAGGAGCTAGTCATCAGGGGAATCTGGGACGTGAAGGGAGACCGGCATCGTGAGGGACCTGAAAGATCGGGATTTTGTATATATTCCGGCATCAATTAGTGATCAAATAGGCTTAATCCAGTGATGTATTACCATTTTTGGCTTCAAGTAATATTCAGTTCCATATTGTTCTTCAATGAAGGAGAAGATGATCGAGGCCGTTTAGAGGCCTGGAAAGGTGTGCAGATAGCGAATAATATGAGAAAATGTACGCAAAATTCAATTCGGAATATAGCGATCACTAGTGATAAGGACAGGTCGCATATTGAAAAGAAGAGTGCTATGTGCTTATCAGTGGTAGACGCGTAGAGGGCGGAGATCCGACTGATACGAATCCGCTCTGGATTTGGGACATTGTAGCATGGACAAAAATCTGATGTTATAATAGCTCCTTCAAGTATACTGTAAGAACAAAACAAGAGTACGATAACATAAATCAAATCAAAGGTGAAAAATCAATCGATAAATCTTCAGGAGGTACGGTATGTTCGGCGAGTACCACCACGGACTGCAGCCGACGGATGTGAGAAGGAAGACGAATGAGGATCTGGCATGGCACGGGTACGGTAGGAGTTGACATATTGATGCGGAGATTACGGTGGTTGTTGATTGATCAAGAGTACTAGTTTTTCTGTGACATTTCATCGTGTTAGGTTTTGTGTTTCGGCAATAAGACTTCATTAGCTTGTATTGTAGAATTTCAATTCAGCTTCGGTCCTCTAACAAAATCACACTTTTTCAGATCTCGTCGCTCGGCGCACACGTGGCGCACCCTTCCGAACGAAGCATTCTTCGTCCAAGAGACAGTGGGGATCAAGATGGAAGAGGAGGAGAAGAAAGGATGGAGGGATGGATTGAGAAGGACAAAGAGATGGGGAGACAGTCAGGAGAGGTTAGTGCTGACTTTGCATCGAGAAACCGCCGTATATTGAAGTAGTAAAAATTAGGAATAGTCATAGTATTGTTAAAACTGAAATCAACCGAGGAGGGAGGGACCGAAAGATGGGGAGATAATCAGGAGAGGTTAGTGATTGGATATTGGATAAGAGCGAAATATAGGCTGACATTGGAACAAAGGCATTTGTGGAATTAGTGTCGCGAGAACATGCCTGGTGCAGTTAGATTGGAAACGGGGTAGAATAAAGATAAACATGCATTTCGATCACCTCCATTACAGTGACGTTCCCACTCCTCCGCCCGATTCGCCGGAAGAGGGAGAGACGGCGGCCTCGAGTGTGGAAGAGTTGCTGAGGAGGCATGCGGATGCGGTGAGTGGAAGGGATAGGGGAGTAAATGTGCTTGATGCGCAGGGTTAGGGGCGATAAGATGCGGTGGATTTGATTTTTGAATCCAAAATAGACAAGTGACCATTACTATCAGCTGAAAGCGAAGTTGATATGATAGTTCTGAAACGGTAAGTAGGATCCTAATTGTGAAAAAATAAAGAATAATCATGCGGTAATTGACCCTTTAAAAAAAGAAACAACTCTTCGTGTTGAGGGCCATCCCGTATAAAAATAAACGTTATACATCGTTATCGAGGCGCTATCAAAATTCGGAATCATTTCATGGTTTTAGGATATTGGTGAAGCGCGAAATCGTAAGGTCGTTGTCGGGGTTTGTTTTTAAATGTTCGATTCTTGAGCATGATCGAAGTTGGTAGAACTCTAAAGGCTATATTGCTGATGTGCAGCAAGAAGTCACTTTCTATATGTACATTTAAAAATATTATTAATTAAGTATTGTATTTAATATTGCTAATTCCAGAACGACATCCAAACGTGCGCTGTGATCGCGATTGTCTTCGGCCGTCTAATGATCGATCTGCTGGGAGAACCACTTGTGTTCTCGTGGATTGCGGCTTATGAGTGTAAGTTAATTGGTTGGGTTTATGTGAAATAATGTGTAAATTTGGTTAAAATTGTGAAAGTAAGAGGTAGATCTGCGGGGAGAGCTGATCTTCTCCTGGATTGCGGCTTATGAGTGTAATGTCTATTCAGTATTTTGGTTGGTGGCAGAACTGATCGGAGAAATTCCGTCTTTAAACATAATTTGTGCACTAGGCAGAGCCGGGCTTCATTGGTTGTACTAATTTAGAGATTTTTTCCGACTGTGATTCGTATCTTCCTGGAGTAGCTGACATTCACCAATTGACTATGCTGTTTTGTCCCAACTGCCGCATCCCACAGACCACTTCGTCTACCATATGTAACCTACCGTATATCTACAGTATCCCTTCTCATTTCAGCGATGCTCGATCGTCTCCGTCTGATGACTGCCGTGACGGAAGTGAGGAAGTACTGTGTGCTGCCCAAGATCGCAGCCAAGTCGCTCGCGGTGAGTCGATATTTAACGTTGAGCAAGTAGATTTGATGAAACGTGAATGGTGTTGGTGATAAGAGAGTAAAATGTTGGCAGTGAGGCGATACTATGAATATTACTGCTTTGGGATTAATAAGAAGAATTCATGGACACATTAAATTCGAAATATCTTACAATTAGTGGTGATAGGGATTGAAGTGAGAAAGTACCGTGTGCTACCTTAAGATCGGCTCTGCAAAATAAAATTGATAAACTAGCTCCCATTTAGTTTCCGGTTTCGCGAGTCCATAACATTCAGAGGGAAATTTCTGATCCAATTCTCCGAAAACTCTAGTTACTAGAAATTACATTTCTTCCTCATTTTAGATTTTATTTCTAATGTTAAATTCGGTTTGTGTTTCCAAATGACATCGATGGATTTTTTTAGATGATGGTACTATACTATCCAATTGTTCTTGCAGGGTACCTTCCTCAAGCTTGGCTGCATCGCCTGTCGCAAGCTGATCAGCGGGGGCAAGTGCGAGAAGTGCAACAGGAGTGTGGCAGCGACGCTCTGCTCCGTGTGGTGAGTTGGAGTTGGAGTTTTTGACCTTTGAACTCTGATTTTTGTTGTTTTTGGTGACCAGAATGTGTATCTAGACTTTCGAGTAGCCTGGACACCAGATACATTCGTGCTGCGAGGGTATTCCTTAGGATTGGAGGGATTGAGAATAGTAATTCTACTGCGGTTCATAGTTGACAAATATAATTTCGGTGAATGTAGAACCAGTTGCATTCGCGCCGCAGTGGTGACATATCATGTTCTAGAGGCCAAGTTCGATGTTCTTCTTAGATCTCTTGGTGATAAATAAAAATTATAGTATTTTTTTATGGTCTTCCCGAGCTCCTTGGCATCTAAAAAAATCAATGCGGTCATTTCTGAACCCGCTGTACTCGTGTCGCAATGATTTGACTAATTATCTCATGGAAACAGTTTTGGATGTTGCTTCTCCATAAGACGCTAAATAATTCTTTTTTTCAGTCACCGCGAGCTCACGGGTCTCGGGTGGTCGTGCGGCGGTTGCGGACACGCCTCTCACTCGAAACACGCCCGGGATTGGTTCGATCGAATGCCCCAGTGCCCTGTGGTGGGATGCGACTGCGAGTGCGCTTACTGGGTACGGTTGATTTCATTGATTATTGATTAAAAGATTATGATATCGTGGGGGTACGGTAGTCGAGATGACTGCGAGTGCGCATACTGGATACGGTGGAATTTATTGATTTGTTGATTGGTAGGTTATGGTATAGGTTACGGTGGGATCCGGTAGTTGAGATTCCGAATATACTCGCTGGACTGCGAGTGCGCATGCTGGGTACGGTATTTTAGTGATTTGAAAGATATTGATTGATTATTGATTACGGTATCTTGGGGATACGGTAGTTAAGATGCCCCAGTGCCCCGTGGTCAGGTGCGACTGCGAGTGCGCATACTGGGAGCAGTCGATTATGTTGTATTGATTGGTAAATGGAAGCACTCGGTGCGGAAGATGCTTATTGATTGGTTCCGAGCGCAAGTAAGCGGTCAAAATTTGAAAATTCGACCATGAAGTACCCAGATTCATTTAGATTATATATACTGAAGGCTACGAGAGCAATTGATGTATGTTGGTTCTATGTGGGGGAAAACTAATACTTTGAAAGCGCCTGCTGATCATTGTCTGTGAAACTAGGCACCCTAGTGTTTCACCATTAATACAAATTCGGGGCGCAAAGGTGAATATGATGGACTCGGCTCAGTGCCTTTAGAAAATAATCGTCTAAATCGCATTGCGAGAAGTTGTGGGTGGGAATCTAGGAACGTTGAGGTTTCACCCCCTTGGGAGCAATTCTTCTGGCGCTTTGCTTCAAAAAGTAAAATAATTATTTCTCCTGCAGGCGCCGCCCGAGGAGACGCAGCCGCTGCTGCTGCGACCGAAGAGTTTGAAGCAGCGACCGGAGAGGGTGAGGATGGGATATTGATTGATTGGAGAGGGATACGGTAGTGAGAGTGAAGAAGTGGTTATTATCGATGGATTGGTGTCACGATACTAGTCGTTGTAAGATGTGACTCTCCGTAGGTACAGATGAATTGATGGATTGGGTACTATGATCTCAGTATCAGTTCGAACGGAATTCTCCACCACATTCTAATACCGAATGTGTGCAATATAGATTGTTGGGTGAAGAAGCACCATCTTTACTTTTATTGTTAGATGAACCCTGTCTGATCATTACATTTTGATTTCAGGTCCCACAACGCCCGCTCACCGTGGAGACATTCCTGCTGTCTGATCAGTTGCTGGCTGCGGAGCTGCAGGAGGAGTACTACAGGAGGAGGTGAGGATGCAGATGAGGGAAGGGTCTGTGCTAGGAGCGCAGGGTAAAGAAGTTTAGCGTTATGCGAGAGTAGATTGCTCTCTAAACTATTAGCTTTTGGGCATGTTCCATATTCGTTATATGAAATAGGAGTTCTCAAATCGGGAGAGTTTTGCGCTTCATCGATTGCTTATGAAATGTAGTAGCTCACCGTTGCCGATAGTTAGCTCTCTAAGCGATCTCAAAAAAAATCAAATACGGAAATTCGTTATAAATTAGTTGAGAATAGTTTTATTTAAAAAAAATAAATTACAAATATTTACAGAGAGTGGCGGATGCGCGCGCAGCTGGGCAGCCCTGCTTACATTCAGAAGATGATCAAGGAGAGACAGATGAAAGTGGCCAAGTTGAAGAGACATGGAGTGAGATTGGATGAGTAAGTGAATCGGGGGGGGGGGGGCTGCAAACTTAGGCAACTTAGGCAAACTAGGTGTATGAGGCTTCCAAAAATGGTGCAAAAGTTAAGCTATGAAAGTCGGGCCGATTTCAGGCAGAATTAGTACTCTAATTTAATATTGGCTCCTGAATTTACGCCTAGGTGGATAGATGAATCAGTAGCTTGGTAAAGTTCAGTGTGCATCCTGGTAGGTGATCTTCGCAGGATTTTGATCAAATTATTGTGTAAGATTGAATTGCTAAATAATCACTCTAATCGCAGACCGGACTACGAGCGATGGCGCAATCTCTCGTCGTCGAGTGAAGAGGAGATATTCAAATACAAAAATGGAGAGAGGATACGAACGAGAAGGAAAAAGAAGGGAAAGAGGGACAAGGATGGAAGGAAGTTCATGACTACTATGCCTGGTGAGGGATTGTTGAAGTAGGTGACTCAGGTTCATTGTTTTGCCGGTTATTCCATTGACTTTGTAAATATTGTGAAGCGAGAAGAAACAGGGCCGTAAATTGAGAGACTGAGATGCCTTCTCGAATAATTAATATTAGTTTTGTTATGCTAATAAACAAAAGCCAAACATTGCTTCTAATAGCATAAACGGTCTTTGTGCTAAACGTGAATATCGAGTGGCGCTGGTAAAGGTTGAATTATCAAGGCACAAGATGGATCCATCATTCTCGTACAACTGAATCTAAACGTCTAGTAGTGACGAAACTCGAATAATCAAAGTTGAAACTTCAACATTATTTGCAGGATTCCGCGGTCCCCTCTCCCGTCGATTGCGCAGTCTGGAAGAGGTTGATGATGAGGAAGAGGAAATGAGGAAGAAGAGGAGACAGGTTTGCTATTGTTATTGTTATTCATGTTTATTATTGTTATTGTCACGATCTCCATTTAAGGAGTTGCGCAAGTTGGGCAGCATTGTGGATAGTGATGATGAAGAGGAGGATGGAGGAGAAGAGGGGAAGGGAGAGGAAGGAGAAGAGGAAGAGGAGGGAGTGGAGGAGGTGGAGTGGGACTGCAGGTACGGTGTGGGGAGTACGGTAGAGTAGGGATGTGCCAGATTATCGATCCCATCTTATTGTTGTTTTGAAATGTCTTAATCACTGTGCCATAGCAAATCTACGTGGAAGTATTAGCCGTGATATGGGAAGGGTAATGTGCAATCTCATCACTCAGCGATAGTGTTCTTCTTGTTAGAACTTCTGGAGAGACATGTGATTGGTCGTAGGAGCTGAAGAATTATTGAAGAAATAACAACCTAGGGTTTTTGGGGAATCGCAGTAAATGGAATGCGTTAGATTTTTGTTAGTCGAAGACAGTTCGCAGTGGTACTGAATACGTGATGCTCCAGGGCTTATCGGCGTAGCCGGAATGTGCTAGGGAATTTGGAATATTAAACTTATACGTCATCTGCCTGTGAATTATTGAATACGTGATATTCTATGGTTTATGGGGAATCATTGTAGCTGGAATGCGCTAGGGAACTTGGATTATAAATACTTGAAATGATCTTCTATGGTACTGAATACGTAAAGCTCAAGGGCTTTTGGGGATTCGGCGCAGTCGGAATCCTCTAGGGATTGAATCGCTCATTCAAATGTCATCTGTTTCCAGTTGCGGTTTCTGTCCCGACTGTCGTCTGATGCACCGATGGAGATATCAACTGGATAGAGTGGAGAGGATGAGAGGAGCGAGAATGGTCACACCTGGTGCGGATTTTAATAATGAATTATAGTGTTTTAAATTCAACAGACTGCCAGAGGTATTACTGCGCAGCAGTGCTGTGCTAGAGATAGTGATGATGAAGCATTGCTTGGCGGGGTGAAATTCCTTCTCCAATCTTCATTCGACCTAAATCAACTCATCAAGCAATACGTAGGAATATAGCACCAGTGAAACGCGAGAGTCACCAGTTGCTCGTTTCTCCTTCCAGGCTAATAATTAAAATAAATAATAATAATAATTCAATTGCAGGCACGGGCGCAAGATGGACGAGAAGGGGCAACAAGGAGAAGAGGGAAAAGGCGAAGAGGAATAGGTAAGATGGGTACGGTATCCTCTGGGTTACGGTGTCCCTGTCGTTTTCGATTCAGCAGCTTTGAAAATGAGGCTCGATCGCTTCCCACCTGCCATTGCAGTTTCGTGAGCTTAGTGGGGCACGAATCAACCTATTAGAAGAGAGGCTGGGTGGGGACTCACGTTAAGTAAACTATTTTTAAATTAAATAACTTGAAGGGACGCGTTCGCGACGTCGCTGCAGCGTGCGATGCATCGCGAGTGGGGCGTACGGCCGCGATGGAAGAGGTAAGATTTAAAAAAAAATTGTTTAATTACCCAAAATAAAATAATACTTATCATATAAGCGAATTGTGCTCGATTGCAGTAGAAGTTTCAACAGATCGTGCAATGGTCCAGCAGTTTGTAACGGCTTTTTTTAAAAACATTTTCATTATCATCATTGTTGTGATTCCAGACCGCGAGCTCGGAGGTTCCGGCCGATCGTGAGGGAGGGCGTGGAGAGCGACGAGGGAAGGAGCAGTGATGAGAGCAAGTGAGTTATTTTTTTAAAGAGGGGAAACAACGATCGATTGACTGACTTTGAGATCTGGGCATATATGAATAGTGCGAAGCTAATAGACATGGTGAAATTGTGAAATATTTTAAAAAAATTGGTGGCCAAAAGATTTCTCAGGAACTGACTATTCGTAGTGTCAAATTATTTGGGTTTAGCGCGTAGTTCGAATCTAGCGGGAGAAATTTTACTCTGCGTGAGGGAGCTGAAGCGACGAGGGAAGACTCAGCGATGAGAGCAAGTTTAGCAAGTTTAGGAAGCTATCGAGCACAGATTAACTAATTGTGCAAAAATGTGAATATTAGCGAATTTATGTATAGTGCGAAAAAGTAAAGTAGCGGGAGGAGATTCATTGTGAGGGAGGGCGTGGAGAGCGACGAGGGAAGGAGCAGTGATGAGAGCAAGTGAATTATTTGATGAATTCATCGACTTCGTATTGAGTATTCGTGGAAACTGGGCGTATAAGAATAGTGTGAAACGGGAATGTGCAGCGAATTTTTTATATACCAATCTTAGGAATTGGGTAGGCTGTTTCGATAGCATTGGCAGTTCACAGTGACATACCATTTGGGTCTAGCTCGGAGTGTGATACTAATGTGTGGCATTGAATTATGAGGGAGGGAGTGGTGAGCGACGAGGGAAGGAGCAGTGGTTGTCTGGAGTCTGATAATTGTCTGGTTGCTGCGCAACTGAATTTACTGTTAAAATGAAAATAGAATCTTGCGGGTTGTAGAAAGGGAAAAGAAGAGCGATAACGGAAGAAGTACCGATGATAGCAAGTAGGATATTTAAGCGGTTGATTCTACTGATTGACTGACTGTGCAATCTGAGCATAGTTGATAACGGAGTCGTTGTATTTTTGGTGATATTCCTGAATAGCCCGAACGCATTGTCTTGTCGGGGATGCCAGGCACTTATGAAATGAGTGACACATGAATTTAACGGGGCGACGCTGAATTGTGATTGTGTTAAGGAACGGCGATGAGAGCAAGTCGTAGTGAAACTATTTATAGGAAACACAAAACGTAGTTACTACTTAATGATAGCATGAAGGGGGTTGACATTGCACTTGAGGTTGAGGAGATGGTGCTTTGTTTTTTTTTTAACGAGTTACGACTGTAAAATTGTCAAGTAATGAAGCCTGGGTATTTATGGTACACGCGGTGCATCAATCTCCCGGGGCGAAGGGAGAGGGGCGATTTCTTGAGTGAACAGGTGTCCTGGTGGCATTGCTTGTTCACGACTTCAGAGAATAAGGAATAAGCGCGAAGTGTGAAAAAAGCGGGCTGATGTGTTAGCGTTCAAGGGGGGGGGGGGGGGGGGGGTGCAACGAAGTGAGTGAGTGCGATGTAAGACGACGCGAATATTTTTTAATCATCGGAGGCCGCTATATTATTAGCTGTTCATGAAATTCGAGAACTTGTGAGTGGCCCGCAGCATGAAATCGCATGGTGAAAATTCACTGACAATCGGTAGAGCGGCAAGGCATTTTATTTCGACATTCCTGCTCTCTTGCAAGCAAGGACTTTCCAAAGAATGCCTTTCCAACCTGGCAACCTTAGCTACCGTACCCCTCAAACATAAATTCCTTCTTTCAGCGTCACGGTAATCGATCGCCACCGTCTGCCCGCGAACACTCCGGCCAAGTTCAAGCGAGTCCGACCCGGTCTGGGACTGGGCAAGGAACCAAGAGTGCCCGAGGAGTACAGAAGTAACTATGCCAAGTTTACACTGGTGAGTACGGTAGTTAATGGGTACGATAGCATTGGTCAGAACCGGGCCGAGGAAAGAAATCAAGTGTGTTCGAGGCTGGTGAGTACGGAAAGGGAGGCAGAAAACAGTTGTGAGAAAATGTATGATTACGGTAGATTACGGTAATCGATATTCCTTCGCAGGAAGAGCTGGCGAAGATGCTGGAGTGGCAGGCGGTTGACTGGCAGAGGAAATTGGGCTGCAGAAGACTCCTCCCGAGGGCATTCTATCAACATCCGCTGTTTGCAATGAATAAGCCCGAATTGATGGTGAGTACGGCAGGATTGGGGATACGGTAGAAATCGATATTAGGCAGGAGGGAAAGGGTACAGTAGGGTAGGTAAGGTACGGTAGAAGTAGAGGGCATTCTATCAACATCCACTGTTTGCAATGAACAAGCCCGAATTGATGGTGAGGACAGGAGTAGGTAAGGATGTAGTAGTAGTTATTGTCTCTATAATCACAGAATAGGGCTCTCCAATGTTAACAAAGCAGCGTGAAAAGGAATTTTTTCTGAGCATTTGAGACTGCTTGACATTCTTGGTGATTAGCGGTTAGGCAAGGAGCTCTTATGATGACTTGAATTGTACGAATGATTATCCTTTGTTTTACATTACACTAACAATGTTTTTGGAGTCTGCAGTTGACTTGTTCAGCTACCTGCAAATTTGAGGCTTCGTTTGTTGCTTGTAATCGGGTAGATGGGCCAAGCAGCGATGGGGCATAGATTCTAACTGAAAATATCTTTCACTCAAAAGTAGGTGTGAATGACCCTCTGCTTTGATGAAATGTGCAGTCTCTTCGTTGATTAATTCCTTCGCAGGAGATGCCGTTCTTCCGTCTCCAGGAGCATCTGGCTGACGTGAACGGAGTCCTTCGTCGATTGTTCAGTCGGAAGGCAGCGAGACGAGTCCACGCCCAGCCAATGAGAAGGAGAGGAGGAGGATGGAGGAAGAGAGGAAGGGGATTGTGAGTTGTGTTTTCACCCAGAATGTAACCGGTATTACATTTGTTGTTAATTTGGGAGTAAATACGGATATCGAAGCATGAAATGACAGGGAATTGAAAATAAAAGTTAGAATGGAGGAAGTGAGGCAGGGGATTGTTCGTAACTTTATTGTAATTTTTGAGATCAAGAAGTGGAATGCTTATTAAATTTGGAGTGCCTTTGTTGATAGATAGGAATGGAGAAACGGGGAATCGCCGGGAGTGGCAAAAGTGAGATGGGGATGGAGGAAAAGAGGCAGAAGATTGTACGTAACTTTATTGTAATTTTTGAGATCAAGAAGTGGAATGCTAATTAAGTTTGGAGTGCCTTTGTTGTTAGATAGGAATGGAGAAACGGGGAATCGCCGGGAGTGGCAAAAGTGAGATGGGGATGGAGGAAGATTGGAAGGGGATTGTGAGAAAAATGTTTGATACCTATACGAAGTCGGGGAGAGATTACATTTAGAGTACTTTCGTGTCTACATAGAAATTGAGAAGTGAGAAACCGCCTGGTTTGATTAGTACGAGATGTGCGTGAAATTATTACTTTTCTGCAAACAGATGAGGAGACAACGTATTGTATTTAGGAGTAACAGGGCAGCTTGATACGAATTGAGAAACGAGCAAGTGCCGGGAGTGTTACAATGGAGATGGGGAAGCGGAAACGCGAGATTGTGAAATAAATTAGGAATAGAAGGCAGGCGAGCATTGTATTTGCGATATTTTCACGGACATGTGTGACTATAGAAACAGGAAGTCACCGGGGAGTCTGAACACGGAAGTGGTTCGATAGTTGGAAGTAAGGCTGGAGCCAACGAGAGAAATTATTATTTTCTAATAAAATCGATTCTCAAGAAAGATCATATCTACTTCACAGCTAGAAAGTAGTTGAGAAACGTGCAATTGACAGGAGTGGCAAAAAGATTAAGTAGGCACGATTGACACGAGGACAATTGACAATTGACGATTGACACGAGGGCTATGACTTTATTTGGGTCTACATGGGAATAGTGAAACGAGGTATGTAGTTACATGGAGTATTAATGTTCCCATCCAGATCCGGCTGCGCATACTCGACGAAGCAGTGGGGAAAGAAGAAGAGTAAGGCGAGAATGACGGGATTGAGAGGATGGAGGTGAGGAGTTTTGACCTTTTTCGTTGAAAAAGCCTCCATTTCAGAAGTTAGTTCCATGTTTCACATGCATATTAACTGTACAAGAAATAAAATGAAGTGCTTCTCATCTCTCAGTTCTAGCTTAACAAAATTGTGGCACTGATTTCAGCTATTTGTGCAAATTAGAACAAATATATTCTTCAGATTTACAACAAAAAAAAAATTTATTCCGGTGCTTGGTTTAATGCTTCACATTCACGTGAATAGAGGAGACTGGTTGTCTGTGCAGTTCTTTCGAGTTTTATAGACGAGAAATAAATCATTTCCAGAGCGGCGATGCTTGCTCCCCGGAAGCCGCGTCTCAACTACAATCCGGGCAAGGCGGACTATGCGAGGCATCTACTGGAGGAGGATGATGGAATGGGCAAGAGAAGGAAGGTGAGCGAGAGGGGTGTGCTAGATGGGCGAGGGGGGAATCTAAGCGACTGTTAAATTTTCTGGAAGAGTTGGGAATTCAAAGGGTAGAGCGTACTTCTTGTGTAGGTATCAATCGCTCTGTGATGCGGGGTTTCGAAGCGATATTTAAAGGGAGTTAGATTTGAATGGCTAGTGTGTATTTCATGGATGTGCCTCAAAATTGTAAAAAAAAATCATAGTCGATTTTGGGGAAGATATAGATTGAAAATGTTGAAATATGGTTTCATGGAATCTTTACTTTCTGGACTAGTATTGTTAATCAATGCGAAAGCGGTGTCAATCGGTAGAGTGCAATAATTTCATCCACAATCTAGAAAATGTGCTATGAGGTTGCACGATTGCTACATGCGGCGCGGGATGGGTTGAGGGATTACGGTTGCATTGTTTCTACATGTTTAGTTCCTCGAACGAACCACTGATTGGTCTTCTGAATGTGTGCTAAACGCTAAACACTAAATACTATAAACAAAATACCCCAGGGATTGGGGTTGCTCTGTTGCAAGTTCCCTGGGGGGGGATTACACGGTCTAGTCTGTTCTCGTTATGCATCGTGAAATCAGTAAATCAATAATTGCATTATCTACCCAGGAGAACTTCATCTCTGCGTACACTCGCGTGATTCCCGGCTGGTCGAGAATGAGCATGAAGAGAAGGATGGATGTGCTGGTGATGAGAAGATACGCGGAGGGAGTGGCAAAGAGGAATATGTAAGTGGGGATACGGTATTTAAAGATGGGGTACGGTAGGTTCCGGATGCCGGTGAGGAACTGTTTTACTGCGCCGAGAAATTCCGTAGTCCACTATGTAGAGTGGTGTGAGTATCGTTTCCACCATTGCGATTTCAACTGTACTTTGATCTTTGATCTATGACAGAGAATATTTTTCAGGGAGAGCATGCGCGTGCGCTACGAGAAGTGGAAGCGGATGGAGGAGAGGGTGTATCGACCGAAGGTGAGTTCGGGTTTCAGATTGATATTAAGAAATCGGATCTGGGAAAAGTGACCATCGCCCGGACATTGCTCCAGGATTTTCGATACTGGCTTAAATACTCATAGGGCCTGGGGGGCCTTTGACCTTGTTTACAAAAATTATGACGTCACAGCTTGTATTGCGAAATGCGGCGCGCCAGGTTCGGGCATGTTGAAAAGTGATGAAAATTCATATTTTCTCAATCGATCGAGATAGATCCAAAATTCTTTTTGCAGTGTTTTAGGCATGCCCTGAGTACATCATAGCCACATTACGAATGAATTTTGAAAATTTCTAACCCAGACTTTCTGTATCAAAATTACATACTTTCTCGATTCTCTGTATTCCTTAGTGATTTGGGCAACTCTGTAACCACATGATGATGAAGCCTTTGTATGTGGGCAGTTATTGGCACTATCATAGGTAATATCTGAATTGTCAGATATCGACTTTTATGAATCTGAACATCTCGGACCCCTTATCGAGCCTGGAATTTCCGGCCTTTCCCGCTTCGTACCAATGTTATTCCAGGAAAATAATGCACAAGTAGATTTATTACACCTTCTAGTAGAAGCTTATCACCATCGGAGTTGAATCCGCGATAATGTTTTTTTTCGATTTTTTCGAACCATGACCCGGGGGTTCATGCCTCTAATCTGATTCATGACCATGAACCCCGGGTCATGGTCCGAAATGAACCGAAAAAGTCATGATGGAGAAACTTCGAATACTATACACAAGTGTGTGCTACAGTATCACAGTAATAGATTGTAACCGAAAACACCGTAATACAGATCTCGCAAAGTGAATTTTATCGAAATTTTGATTAAAAATCTATTTATCTTTTCCTCCTCTGCCGCAGTACGGTGATTTTGATTACAATCTATTACTGGGCTACTGTAGCATACACTGGTGTATAGTACTTGAAGTTCCTCCATCATGACTTTTTCGGACCATTTCGGACCATGACCCGGGGTTCATGGTCATGAATCAGATTAGAGGCATGAACCCCCGGGTCATGGTTCGAAAAAATCGAAAAAAATCATTATCGCGGATTCAACTCCGATGGTGATAAGCTTTTACTAGAAGGTGTAATAAATCTACTTGTGCATTATTTTCCTGGAATAACATTGGTACGAAGGGGGAAAGGCAGGAAATTCCAGGCTCGATATGGGGTCCGAGACGTTCAGATTCATAAAAGTCGATATCTGACAATTCAGATATTACCTATGATAGTGCCAATAACTGCCCACATACAAAGGCTTCATCATCATGTGGTTACAGAGTTGCCCAAATCACTAAGGAATACAGAGAATCGAGAAAGTATGTAATTTTGATACAGAAAGTCTGGGTTAGAAATTTTCAAAATTCATTCGTAATGTGGCTATGATGTACTCAGGGCATGCCTAAAACACTGCAAAAAGAATTTTGGATCTATCTCGATCGGTTGAGAAAATATGAATTTTCATCACTTTTCAACATGCCCGAACCTGGCGCGCCGCATTTCGCAATACAAGCAGTGACGTCATCATTTTTGTAAACAAGGTCAAAGTCCCCCCAGGCCCTATGAGTATGGAGGGCAGTATCGAAAATCCTGGAGCAATGTCCGGGGAAGGTGTCAAAATGGTGATTTTTCTCAGATCCGCTCTCTTAAGAGGATCTCATTGGAGAGAACTATGATTTTACTCCACTCAGTTTGAAATAAATTATTCAAATTACTACTGTATTCCGGTATTGTAGAAAGGAATTTTATGGCAAATTTGTCACTGCAAATAGTGGACCTAGATTCGTGTTTCAAGATAATATTGTAAAGGCTGGTTGGAGGGAGGGTATAATGCATTAGCCCTCTTGGAATTGGCCCTCAGTACACTCTAGAATGATTTCACATCTGCAATACCCCTTGATGTGAATCGGCAAGGTGGATTGGGGTTGCTTAGTCGGGGTTTGCGTGTGGACGTGAAAGGTGAGGGTGATTGATGCCCGTAGCCATATTGAAAATGGAAAAATTTAAAAAAATGAGAATGAATAGCGGGGAATATGACAAGAGTGTGATGAAAGGTAAGGTTGGTCATTGAATCGCAATTTGTAATTATTTTTTGGCAAGTTGAATTGGGGTTACCGTGTGATCAGATAAATGGCCTCCAAATACCCTCTCGTCGATCATAGAAAGGAGAGAGCATGGGAAATGGAGAGAGTCAGGCCATTCCATTCATTCCAGAGCCCTCCCCCACCGCGTCGTCTTTTCGATCCGAAGGAGAAAGAGGCAGCGGAGAGGAAGATCAGGGAGAAGGAAGAGAGGGAAAGGCAGTTGGAGAAGACACTCAATAACAAGGCACTGCTGGAGGATCTCAAGGTGAGGAGTGGTCTTTGATCTTTGATCTTTGAGAGATCAGATAGGATAAAGGGTTAGGGAACGTGAGAAAGAGTAGTCTACTTGATAAAGACGTTGGGTGTAAAATGGTAGGTGTAAAATGGTTTAGTGTGTAGTGTGAAGGAAATGAGTGTGTTAGCACACGTCTTCTGAGAGAATGCAGGACCCTGAGGAACTAGGAGCCCAAAGTTTGTGCTATCAAGATGAAATTTTTATGGTAGACTATGTTTGAGACGAGAAAACTTTCATAACACAACATTTGTCCCAGAACCGGCTTATAGGTATTTTCCGGTTCTGGGCCCGGCTATTTCATATCTCAGCTCCCAGAGCAGCTAGAGACCTCCGGTTTGGCTTAAAAAATGCGGAAAAATATTCTGAACAACTTTCCTACGCACATGGAAGAGATTTGAAAACTCTTTCATTTTCAAAAATTCGAAAAACCGTTTTCGAAATCAAAAAATAATTCACCCTGGATCGGGGACCCCCCATTTCACAAAAATTTTATTTCATTTTTAGACTCTGCATACTCGACATAGTTCAGAAAAAAATTAACCTAAGGGCCAGGCCCATGGTCGGAGGATTCCGATACCAAAAATGACCAAAAATTGCCTATTTTACAGATAAATCCAATTTTTAAGAAGATAGAACTGCAAATTTGTGAGCTCTTTTGGGCCATATTCATTTTTAAATTACCTAAATGTACCCAAAGAACAGTTCCTGTGATTTTTAAGGCATTCTGTGGAAAACAGTTTTTCATGATTTTATTTATTTTTTTAGAAATAAATCGAATTAAAATCATTTTCAATTTTTTTCTCGGATCGCTCTTAAACTTTGAGAAAATGAAATATTGATCCAATTAAGTAATTTTCAGCAAAATTTGGTAAGATTGACATCGAAAATCGAAAGTTATAGCGACTTAAAAATTGGATTTATCTGTAAAATAAGCCATTTTTGGTCATTTTTGGTGTCGGAATCATTCGGCCATGGGCCTGGCCCTTAGTTTAATTTTTTTCTAAACTATGTCGAGTATGCAGAATCTAAAAATGAAATAAAATTTTTGTGAAATGGGGGGTCCCCGATCCAGGGTGAATTATTTTTTGATTTCGAAAACGGTTTTTCGAATTTTTGAAAATGAATGAGTTTTCAAATCTCTTCCATGTGCGTAGGAAAGTTGTTCAGAATATTTTTCCGAATTTTTTAAGCCAAACCGGAGGTCTCTAGCTGCTCTGCGAGCTGAGATATGAAATAGCCGGGCCCTGAACCGGAAAATATCTAAAAGCCGGTTCTGGGACAAAAGTTGTGTTATGAAAGTTTTCTCGTCTCACACACAGTCTACCATAAAAATTTCATCTTGATAGCACAAACTTTGGGCTCCTAGTTCCTCAGGGGTCCTCTTTTCCCGCACTCTCTCAGAAGACGCGTGTTAGAGCACAGTGTGCACTGGGAGGATGTGAGTTGGAGTGGTGAAGGAGATTTCTGACTCTTATTAATGACCATGCCTCTCAGTCGATCTAATGGGTGAGAGGAAGCAGTGATCCTCCTGGAGGAATATCACTCTATGATTCAACAGTGCTCTATTTTTGGCTAGATTGTGTGGGAGATGGCGGTTAATGGGAGAGTTAGAGCGTTGTATTTAACTGGTGCTGAAGTAGAGCAGAAAGTAGTGACGGAATGCGAGAGCCCACGTGTTTCATTTTGTGTGTGTGATTGTCTTTTGAGGAGAAAGGGAGAGATAAGAGTGACCATATGGGAGGAGGGGAGGGAGGGACATTTCGTCAAGGGGAACTAGGGGGATGGGTGCTGCGCGAGTGTTTCAAGTTAGGTTTCTGGCGCGATGTGTTGATTTCTTTTCGTGATATTCTTCCCAAATATGATTATGTGATTAATAGATCTACTTAAATATTGGCACACTCATGAAATCTCTGCTGTTGTATTGTTGTTGTTTTTTTATAATTCTTTTTTAAAAGGAATTTTATATTTTATTACCATTGCAGGCCCTGGGCGTGACTGACTCCCGACTGCCGCGTGTGGGCGAGCCAAAGCCGGCATGTATCAAGATCGATGTGGACAAGGAATGGACAAAGAGAGGAGGACCCAAGTAAGGATTGTTTACTACTTTTAATTAGCGATTGATAAATTATTGTTATTGGCCTTGTCTCATCGCCGTGGTGTTATGAGTTAGATGAAACGGGAATACTCTAGGTAAGGAATGGACGATGTGAGGAGGTATCGAAGTAAGGATTACTGATTTGTGTCTATTCGGTAACCCCCGAAATGGTATTGTGTGTTGTCCTTCCCAATAAGGGTTATGAATACCATGAAACAGGGATGCTCGAGGTCTAAAATTTTACAAGGAATGGGCGAGGAGGACCGAAGTAAGGGGAATTATCGATTGATTATTAGGTAAAGGCATTACTGACAATGAGGCAACCCGAGATTCTTCGATTGGCTCTCGGGATACATATATTCCCTGCTATGAAAAGGATGAATCGGGGAAGGGCAAGGTCGCGGGATGCGCTAGTTTGTCTTCAGAAGCTGTTTTCTGATTTATAATTCTGATTTACCACGAGTGCTCGCAATGTACTAATCTTGCATCTTGTGGATGTTAATGCACCCATGTTGAAACGGGAAAGGGCGAGGTCGAAACATTTCTATTTATTTCAAACAAAAGATAAATTGAATTGTTCAGACGCTTCAATCTGGCCGAGATGTACACGGACGAGGAGAATCAGCGATGCGAGAAGATGAAGGTGAGGAGGGAGTGGTTTAATTATTAAAATGATTATTGGGTATTAATTCTACTGTGCTGCGATGCTTCATTAGACCTGTTCTATGTGGCACAATAAATGAAGTTTGTGAAAACTAAATTTCCTCCACCGACTTGAAAGCTATTTTGGGTTAGTTTGGCAGTGGACGAGCATTGGTGCTACACAATGTTTATATCCCGAAACTACTATGGCGCAAAGCAGTGATGAGATCGTAAATTAAAAGAATTTGTATGAAATTAGAAGACAATAATTATTCTAATTATACTTATTAATTGTAGATATATTTGGACGAGCACGCTCGCATCGCTCGAATCAACAAGGCAGTGGATGAGACGAATAAGAGGAGAAATGAGAGGATGGAGAAGGAGAGGGAGTATGAGGTATGGAAGCAAAAAAATGAAAGCAGAAATTTAAATCCGAAGAAAGGCCAGATGTTATCATCGATAAGATGATCTTGAGATGTTACGATGTCCTCGAAGCGGGAACGTGGCTGCTTTCCATTGAAATCCAAATTATTTTTCCATTTTTTATTGAGTCCTTCTCGAAGATCAATGGTGAAGAGAAGTGACTAGGTTGAGTATTCTAATCGACACACGAGCATTGCAGGACCAGAAACGTGAGTACTGGCGACGATACCACGATCAGAAGAGGAAGGGAGAGACCATTCCGGTGAGTAGATTGTTGTTGTTGTTGATGGCGACATCAGGAATGAGCCAAAGTGTGAGGTACAATGAATCAGTTGGAAAATCAGCCACTGCGAAGATGGACTGAATAAGTGAACCTGGTGGAAAACAAATCATCCTTTTTTTGGTGTTGAGAATATTGTGGGGGGCTATAGTACTCAATATTGGTCAGTTCTAACACGATCAGAATATAAGAGACCTGTGAAGCGCACATCTTCCTTTTTGTGAATGTTGACTTCAATTCAAGGCTGGATCAGCAATATTTGTTGGGATAAGCCCTCTTTTGTACCGTCCAGCAGTCCGTTACCCGCACTGTTTGGCATTGTGTGACTAAATGTGACTAAAAGGGTGTGCTTATCTTTACAGCTTGAACCCCGAACACTATGCGTACTCAATGAAACACGACTGTTTCTGCTCTATTTTTGCCAAAATTTTGGATTTCAAGTTCTCTCTTCATCAATGAACTCCAGCAGAATGTGATTTGCGAACTGACTGAAACCCCAATCTTTGCAGCCGCCACCACCAGTCGACGCGAAGGATCTGCTGAAGGAACAGCGAGCGAAGATTAGACGAGTTGGTTTTGTTTATATTTTCGAAAATGTTACCTAGTGATGACGTAATCTTCGATAACGTAGTCTACAGTACTGTGCAAAAGTTCAAATTTTGTGTTTTTTTAATTGAAAAAGAAATCAATATTTGTAAAATATTATTATATTTCAGGACGCGAATCGCAGCGCGAAGCACTGGCGAATGATTCACAAGAAGGTCCTGGCACGATCGGTCGATCACTTATTGGATCTCCAAATGATCGATACGAGGAATGAGTGAGTACGGTAGCCGGAGGTTACGGTAGTCGAAGCATTTATAGTTTTGTAGTAGAGAAGTCATATTTTGTAAATATTGTATATAATCTTTGCTAATAGTCAATCGTAGATTTCTAGGGAACTTCTATATCAGTATTGTGGTAAACGAGTATTCACGAATATCTCTTCGATAATTGAATCAGACATTGTATTACGAATATTGTTTCTAGTCATCTTTTGTAGTTTAATTATCAGCTCATTTACCTCGTTTCAGGTTCGAAAGTTACAGTTTAATGATTCTTTCTGACATTTGATTCTCATTTTTGTTCGGTTGCAATTCCATATCACGTTGTAAAATTTCAAAATTTGTGCAGCATAAACGGTTCATTTATGTTTCGTGGATGATTCAAGTTGAGACGTTGCCTACCGTCTTTAATATCTTTGATTCCCTTTGTTTCAAATAATTATGCTAGTCGCCTCTCAGTGTCCGCATCCGCTAGTGACGCGGTAGACAGACAAAATGCTCGGAGCGGCGTGCTGCCGGCACGCGTCCACGAGTGTACGCGTGGCAGCCGCGTCGGCGCGGTTCGCGCCGCGTGTGCCGCCAACGCTCACACGCGTCTCCGTCCGCGTGCTCGCGGTCGGCGCGGGCGCTAGTCTCGCGCTACCCGCGCTGCTGCGGCTGCGCCGCGCCCAATGCGCAGCAGTAACGACAGCTGAGGCACTGGACAACCCGTGGCTGCTCGTACCGAATGCACGAATGGAGGATAAGAGGAGGAAGTACACCGGGATAGTAAGGGTACTGAGAGCGCCGATCACCCTGCTCGAGATGGTCTGGACGACGGCAAAACTGACTGTCAGGTACGGCATGAAATACGGTAGGGTACGGGTAGGAGGACCGTGGTGGGGGTAGGCATACGGTAGCCAGAGGAAAACGTAGGCTATTGAGATATCGGCGGTCGACAGTTGACTGTCTGCAATGCTGTATGTATTCCGGTAAGGCTTACGGTAGACAAAGATAGCATTATTAGGGGGGAATTGACAACCTGTAGGATGCGCATGTACTAGAGGTTCGGGTACTGTGAGTTGTGAAGTAGTGCGGTTTGCTACAGTAATAAGAAAAGAGATTACGATCCATTTCAGATGCGTCTCTCTCTTCATTCTGCTCGTCCCTCTCACATCTGTGTACCCTCTGGCATGCAGGGGAGAGCGAATGGAGCGAGCATGGTGGACGGCATACATCTGGGCATTGCAGGTACGGTAGGAAGACTATTGGATTGTGGGGATACGGAAGCCAATGATTGCGGTACTGATTTCGGTTTATGGATTAATGAATGAGCTTTTATATTTGTTGTTGGAATGTATCTTGAGTCGATCATCGATAAGCCATTTCTTAAACCTCGTAGTGTGACTGCAACAGCAAACTTCCTACGTTATATTATAATTATTGAAAAACCCAAGTACGGTAGGGGTAGGCATGGTAGCATTCATTACCATAGGATACTGTGATGTCAGGGTGGACGGCATACATATGGGCACTGCAGATGCGGTAGGATGGTACGGTAGAGTGGGGATACGGTAGGTATTTGCTACTGTACTCTACGGGGGGAATATAGATCAATGTAGGAGCTCTTATATTTTTTTCTCGGAAAGGGCCTTCAATCGATCATCGATCAGCCACTCGTCAAACCTTATAGGATAGCTGCAGCACCAAACTTCCTGCGTTATTCCAATTGGAAGTATTTAAATATGCATGTATGATTCTGTGTAATTACAAGTCTCCAGTGAATTCGGTCTCATAGAAGAGCTGCAGCATCAAAATGCCTAGTGTTTTTGAGCAAGTAGCATCGGACTTTCGATGAACTAAGATAGGGCGATCTTTACTGTTGAAAGATGATGTAGAGAAACCACTTTTTTTAATTGCTATGAAATTCGTACACGATCAAGGGGTATTTGCAGTGGGGTATGGTAGCGAAATCGGTATCGATTATTGCAGACGGCCGGACCCACCTTCATCAAGCTCGGTCAGTGGCTGAGCACACGAAGGGACGTCTTCTCCAAGTCATTCTGCGATCGGGTACGGTAGGGGATGATACGGTCGGGAATATTGATCGAATGCTAGACTAGGGTTGGGGGGAAGAGGTAGGAGCAAGCACGGCTGAAGATATTAGCTAGATATATCACGCGTCTTCTGAGAGATTGCATGAATACTGCTCCTCTGAGGAACTGGCTGCAAAAGTTTGAGCTAAATCCATGATATAATTATGGTAGAGTACTATGGTGGAGGGAAATTTTTTACCGCTGGCGATTTGTCCGAAAACCGGCTTTTAGGTATTTTCCGGCTCCGGATCCGGCTAGGGCCGGTATTTTCGTATCTCAGCTTAGAGTAAAGATAAAAATATGGCTAGGAGCTCAAAAAATCCGCAAAAATATTCTAAACAAGAATATATTAGTGACTTTTGGTTGTCGCAAAATTTTCGATATGAAAAAATTGAAAAACCGAAAAATAAATCACAAAATAAATTCTCCTGGACTGGGGACCCCCCCATTTACCACTTTTTGAACACGGATTCTGAAACTACATACTCATAGTAGTTCTAGAAAAAATAGCACTTGGTTCGGGAGGCGTGACAATTAAGCCTCCCAAGTCAAAATATCTGAAAAAGTGCCTAAATATTGAATCATCGAAATGTTAAAACAATAGTTTTGAGTGTCGTAGGACCTAAATTTTTGCGCAGTAATTTTATTTTATCTCCAGAGAACGTTTTTAAATAAATTTGGCATAGAATAGCCTCGTCCAATTGATTTTTCACGTCTCTGGTATGGGTTTCTGGAGGTCAGCAAAACCCATTCTGGAGGTCTCGCGTCAGTACGCCAAAAGAATCTTCGACCGAGCTGAAAAGTTTCCGGTAAGTAGTTTTGAAGATGCTCTTTTAAGCTGCGCTTTCGGAATTTTGATATCGATATTTATATCCAGGTTACGGTAGATCAAAGATCAAAAACTCGAAAACTGCGATTTTCAGTGAAATCTGCCTCACTAAAAAATTCATAACTGTGGTCAAAATGCAGATTTTATCTCGTTCTAAGTTGCCATGGATAGAGGAGAGCTCGAGCAACAATTCATGCACGGAAAACTCATTCCTAGTCGGAGCGCTCGTGCGGAGTGGTCGGATTTCCGAAAATATAATGCAACTATGGTAATACAGGTTTGTCC
>LS485818.1:157025-182689 GCA_900490705.1 Pristionchus arcanus
AAGCTTATTTACATGAGGCTAACACCGGGTCCAAAAATTGTTTTGCACCTTTCGAGCCGTTTTCTCGCAATGAAAATCACATATTCAAATTAATTTCAGGAAGAAATGAAATATTCCAATCGATAGAGCTCGAAAAGTTAGCTGGGATCTCTGGGAGTGAAATTTTCATGAAAATCGCATTTTACCCTCGAAAACCGAGCTCGAAGTTTCTCTCTTTTCATTCTGTGCCACCGACCCCCTCATTCTGCTCGATTCTTGAATGACAGACGTGATATGTTTCACTCTTCTCCGCGCGCTCCATTGTGCGCGGTCTAAATGAGAATGAAATGAAATCACTTCAAATTATCACGATTTTTCCAAGGCAATAAACACCATGTCTCCACCAACGTATTTTTTTCGAAAGATACTCATTCGAAAGATCTCAGCACGGTGCACGTCATATCCAAAAATTAGCCGCGCCTTTGCCTAAATTTTTGAATTATTCATGCTTGAATGTAGCACCGTTCATAGGCACTTTCATGACTTCTAACCGGTGCAGATCGATAGAGCATTGAAAAATAGGTGAGGTAACTCTCAGAAGAATTTTTCTCTAAAATGCACCAGAACTGAGATAATCGAGATCAAAGTTGGGGATCCAGGATACCGACCCTGTGTAGGAAGCTCCAAAAATTTTTTTGGACAACGGGAGTTTGAGGGATGCTAGGACATGCCTAGAGGTGTCCAAAACTGATGCTAACTCATTTTACGATTTTGCCTCCATGCCCAAGAATTGCCATTCTAGCTCGATTCTCTCGTGACAGGCGTGATATACCATTTCGGCTAAAATGAATCCCTACTTGATAGCGTCTGAATCAAAATGGAAGTTCTTATTGTATTCGATCGTTCGAAATTTGCGGAGTTGTTTTTCCTATGGTGATCTTGAAGTGAGAGTACTATGGCTAGCAATACGATGGCGCATCCGGTCTCAAACAAACATATTTATCTGATCTTTGATCGCTCATTTTTAATCTATGATCTTTGATCTCTCTCAGGGTTTCGCCATCTTCATCATCGAGTGCGGCGAGAGCGGCCACGCACTGGACAGCTACGAGTGGTTCCTCGATTGGCTGGAGGTACGGTGGGGGGGGGGGGTGGCAAGAGAAGAATTCTTAAGTGGCTTGGGAAGATATTTTACAAATGGCGATCGGCCGACTATTGTTCTGAGATTCTAGGCTTCTGATTTTATGAGACAATGAAACGCGAAAAAAGGAATGGACGTGAAATTGGCTGGAACGTTCTAGTGAAATTCTGAATCACGATGGAACGACATTATCTTTATTAGTTCTCATTCGTTGTGTGCTGCCTATGCAATGCATAGTACGTATCTGGCCTCACCGGTGTACCCAACCAAGCGTGGCCTTTGCTTACATTGCTTACATTTGATTGCGTAATCGTGACTGTGCAAGCACCTCTACCTTCAATATGCTTGATGCAATTCACCTCCCCTTCTCAGACGGTGACTGAGGGCAAGGATTAGCTCGACTTTTGCACATCTTATCAATGTTTTATTATCAATTGAGAACCTATTCGTGATCATCAAAGGGGCCATAATAATAAACATAATGGTGATGCAACTCAAACAATCACATTCAGACGGTGGCTGCGGACAAGAACCAGCGGAAGCGACTGCAGACGGGAGAGATGAAGTACGCGATACTCGGAATGAGTGAAGGAGGAAATGTAGCTGTGAACAGGGTGAGATCGATACGGTTACGGTATAGGAAACGGTATAGGGTAGTGGGTACGGTAGGGATGCTCGGAAAGAGCGAGAGTAGGGTAAAGGGTACGGAAGGAGTAGTACAGGATACTGTAGTTGGAGTTCAGGGATATGATAGGCAATATATATGAGATACTGTAGACAAATGATGAGGTTGTGAACTGTAGGGGCCCGGTAAAGGGTCCTGTAGGTACTACTGTGATAGGAACTCGATGTGGAATTGATATTGTGTCTTAATTTGCATGATGACTCGGTGGAATTGTTTTGAGCTGATCTATTTCGGTATTTATGAAACTGTGAAACACAAAAGTAAAGGTGTTCGCGATTGTGTTCTTTTCTCGGTATTGTGCGTTTGCAGTAGTATCTGGGGTAAACCTGTGATATGGAATACGGCAGGCAGCATACAGTAACCTCATGGGACATTTCCTTTTCTCAAAATTCTGTTAGCAAGGTAAGTACTAAGGGAGTACGGTAGCATACAGTAACCTCATCGTTCTCCACTTCAGGCGGTCGTACCTGTGTATACCCTCAAGCGTGGTTGAGCATTGACGACTGTAAAATCGCTTAGATTGTGGAAGGCACATTACCTTTACCTTCTATTTTAGGCGGCCGAGACGCTGTCGAAGCGCCTTCGAATTCTGGGCGCGTCGTCCGTGGTTCCCGATCGGAACTTCGACAAGGAGTGCGAAGGTACGGTAGTCGGGAGATACGGTATCGATTGATTGTTCTGACATGTCTATTGGAAATGATATATCGTTCGATAATTGAGCAAGTTACGTTACTAAGTTCGGTAGCATACTTAAGGATTTAGCGATCAACAATGATTGTTGAATACTGAATGAATGCGGTAGCAATCGATAATTATCAGGTTACGATGCGGACGAGCTGTTTCGTGTGTGGGCGGAGGACCTGTTCCTGGCGATCGATCGACATGGGCTGGAGGAAGAGGTACGGTAGGTATGGAATAATATGGATATGAGAGAAGAAGCTATGAGTGTGTTGATTTCAATTGCAATCGTAGAGTAATTGTAAGGATGGATTCATAACGGATACATAGCAGCTGCGAAACCGAGCTCTGACCGGTCCTTTCAGAGACTGATTTTCTAAATTTTTTGTGCTCACGTAGTAGACGGAAGGGAGATATCGATTGGGGTACGGTAGAAGAGAAATATCAATCACGACGTGGCGGAGATAACAATGAGAGAGACAGTGATGGGGTTTGTTTACACCTTCATCCGCAGACTGATTGTAAGTGCAGATTGATAGCGGATACATAGCAGCTATGAAATCGAGATCTCACAGGTCACTTCAGATTAAAATTTCAGGATGAGTACGAGGACGAAGAGGAACTATCGGAGGTGGAGGAGAGCGGAGAGGAGGGAGAGAGTGAGGGAGAGGAGGAAGAAGAGGGAGATCCGACGAGGGATGGAGTGAGAAGGAGGAGGGTGTAGAGACTCTCTTCGATTTGAGTGCTCTCTCGCTCTGTCTGACCATCTGGAGAGAGCAGACAAAGATTGTACACACCTTTCGCTCGTAAATGTATTTTGTGTTGAACTTAGACAATTTATAATAATATGGATTTACCTCACATAATTTGTCCAATCTAGTTCAGCCCATTCCCATTTTCACTATATTCCTAGTATTTTTGTTTCATGCTTTCTTCTTTTTCAGTATTCGTGCTGTATATTTTCGCACATTAGTATTCCTTACTTAGCCGATTAGCCGATTTCTCTTGTATTTTTTGTAAGAGCTTTTTTCAGTATCTAGTCAATTTGTCTACTCTGAGTAGTCTCTGATCTCACTCAACCGCAATTTTGCCATACAATTCAGCCCATTCTAGTCACTTGTCGCCATTTGTCGCATAATTGAGTCTTTCCTTGTGTCGTATACTCTCGAATAAATGTGTTTGTCCCGTGAAAATTCGCATATTTTGATGCTTGAAATTGGGGTTATCGAGCCCATTGTATACTTGGATTTCAGTTTGTACTCAACATTGAAATACCGTTAATACTCATGGTACTTGCGTCCTTAGCAAGATCAAGACTAGGCCAGGGATTGTTCAATCATTAGGATACGATAGTAATTAATTTAATTACCCTATTCAGATGCTTCCGGCGCGCGTGTCTCTCGTGAGCACGGCGCGAGGAATGGGCAGAAGGGCGCCCAAACAGGGAAAACCGCCCATTCTACCGCCTAGTAAGAAGGTACGGATTTTCGTTAGTATCTATTCTTATTTATCTCTCTAGTTAAAATGGTGGTTTAAAAGGCTCCATGGAAAGTTTATGAATCGTCTAATCGTTTAGTGCAGGAAAAGTCGTGTTTCAATGGTTCGATATTAGGTCAAACATCTTTGTGAGATTGGTGAGAGTCCCGTTCAAAGGCAAAACAATATTCATAAATTTCAAAGGAATATCACGCCTGTCACGAGAGAATCGAGCTAGAATGACAATTCTTGGGAATAGGGTGAAAATGGTGAAAAGAGTTAGCACCAGTTTTGGGCACCTCTAGGCATGCCCTAACATCTCCCAAAGTCCCGTTGTACAAAATTAATTTTTGAGCTCCCTACACCGAGTCGGTATCCTGGATCCCCAACTTTGACCGAGAATATCTCGGTTCTGGTGCATTTTAGAGAAAAATTGTTCTAAGAGTAACTCCACCTACTTTTCCGAGCTCTAATGATCTGTGCCGGTTAGAAGTCATGAAAATGCTTCTGAACAGTGCAACATTCAAGAAAGAATATTTCAAAAATTTAGGTAAAGGAGAGGCTAATTTTTGGATATGGTATGTATCTCGTGGAGATCTATCGAATGAGTACCTTATGCAAAAATAGAATTGGTCCGGAGGTATACTTCATCCCTTTGAGAGAATTCCAATCATTTGAAGTATTTTTTCAATAACGAATTCCATTCGACACCGCTCACTTTATAGCGTATAGTGAGGAATGAACGATGATTCTCCGAATTCGCTGTTGAAAAAATACTTCAAATGATTGGAATTCTCTCAAAGGGGTGAAGTATACCTCCGGACCAATTTTATTTTTGCATAAGGTACTCATTCGATAGATCTCCACGAGGTACATATCATATCCAAAAATTAGCCCCTCCTTTACCTAAATTTTTGAAATATTCTTTCTTGAATGTTGCACTGTTCAAAAGCTTTTTCATGACTCCTAACCGGCACAGATCAATAGAGCTCGGAAAAGTAGGTGGGGTTACTCGTAGAACAATTTTTCTCTAAAATGCACCAGAACCGAGATAATCTCGGTCAAAGTTGGGGATCCAGGATACCGACTCGGTGTAGGAAGCTCAAAAATTAATTTTGTACAACGGGACTTTGGGAGATGTTAGGGCATGCCCAGAGGTGCCCAAAACTGGTGCTAACTCTTTTCACCATTTTCACCCCATTCCCGTTGTCAGCTCGATTCTCTCGTGACATGCGTGATATTTGTGCCTCAACGTTAGATAATAGACAACAGATAGGTAGTATACTCGATTTCAGATTGGATTTTAATTTAAAAAAAAATAGATATAAAATTCAATATTTAGCTAATATTCAGGTGCTGTACCACGTGGTGCATCCGGAATGGCAGTCTCATCGGGACGTGGAGGAGCTATTGTGGAGGAGATTGACGTACAATAATGCAGTCATGTCGATCAGAGAGGTACGGTTGGAGGGGGATACGGTATCGCAAAATCACTATCGAGTTGCCTCCTCCCCCCTTGTTCAATAGAGATATGCAACTGTGGAGCACGGTGGAGATGTCAAGTGATACCAGTAGAAGCTGTTGTGGATAGGAGATAAAATTGAAACGGCGTAGACCACAGTCAGAATATTCTGGTGAAATAGGTCTGCGCAAACAGAGTCTCTATATTTGGGTTTCACAATATTGCCATAACTCGGGCAGATTCCCTTGCGTTGATAGGTTGTACAACTTCATTTTCAGAAAAATTATTGGATTGGTGGCTGAATATTCGCGCCCATAGGTGCCCAAGGAGAGTGGCGGGGGGGACGGCGTCCCCCCTACCCATGTATAGGGATACATGGTCCAAAATGGGTGGGTAGGTCATGGTGGGTCATGACCAAGTACCGTACCCAATCGATCGTACAGTACCCCTAGTTACCGTATATGACTACCGTAATGCTCAGTTATCACGAACTGATTTCTTTGTTTTTACCCACGTATAGGGGGTCATGGTCCAAAATGAGTTGGTAGGTCATGGTGGAACTTGTATCTGAAACATATCCCAAAATGTTCATTATCGATTTTTGGCTACCGTAACCCTACCGTACCCCGGTTCGGCGTGTCAACCATTTTAGCCTTGGGGCAAATGTTTGCCAAAGTGTCTAAAATCAATCGCAAAAATATTCTACCGTAATCTACAGTATGCTACCGTATCACTGACTACGGTATCGCGGTTGTGCATCGTGAACTGATTTTTTTCGTTCTAAAAATTCAATCTTTGTGCCTACATGCATATTTCATCGAGGAAATTTTTTTTTGGATACCGCACTGTATCCTACCGTAATCCTACCGTACCCCGGTTCGGAGTGTCAATTATTTTAGCCTTGGGGCACACTTTTGCCAAAATGTCTCAAATCGATCTGAAAATTTTTCTACCGTAATCTATCGTATCCCTGACTACGGTAATCGCAGTTGGGTATCGGGAAACGACTTTCTTCAAAGTCTCTTTTTTTTAAATTGGTTTTTTTTGCATATTTATGGGTAACTTCACGAGCAAATTTTTAAGAAAATATTTTTAACCCAAAATCATTGCCTAGGGGCTAACGCGATAGACTTGTAATGCGAAGGTTAAGGGTGCGAATCCCGAGTTTGTCAAATATTTTTTCCATATTTTTTCAAGTTCAGGGATGACATCCCGGAGGTACGGTATGTTCCCACCGTAGCCCAAACTACCGTAATCAGAGCTTCGTGAACTGACTTTTTCAAAATGAGTATAAAATTCGGTCCTTTGTATATTTATGGGTAACTCATCGAATATTTTTTTTACATTGGCCATAGCAAATATAATACAGCTGCCTGAAGAATTAGACCATCTAACTAGCCAGCTACGCTCGCTTCGCTCGCTCGCTGGCTAGATGTCGCCGGGTTATCCCAGTCATCTTCAAGCGCTTCGCATCGCCGGGTTATCCCGGTAATATGCGAACGCTTCGCAAACGCTTACCAGTAATTTCCAAATGTACTTAGTGGCTACATTATAAATGTTTTCCGGATCGCTCTCGGTCTCAAGAGCCTTTCATAAGCGTGAATGTGTTTTCACTTTTCCACACATTTCACTCAATGAGCTACGCTAAAAGTAAGTCTGCATAGATTTAAAGTGCAAGTCATAAATCCGACCAAGTAAACTACTTTGGTATGCTGCACTCACTCGCTCGCAAGATATCGCCGGGTAGTGTGATAAGGTTTTATCCGAGTCTTTTGCAAACGCTTGCGAAAGGCTCGTGAGGCCTAGAGCGACCCGAAAAAAATTGGGATGGAGCCACTTCGTGGCTCCATCCCAACTTTTTCCGGATCGCTCTCGGCCTCACGAGCCTTCCGCAAGCGTGAATGCGTTCCACCTAACTACTTGATAAATTCAGCCTAATTTCCAGCGAAAAGGGAGCGAAAATTAGTTTTGTAAACAAGTATTTCGTTATATTGCATAGTGATGACGAAATTCAGGCAGCTGTATTATATTTGCTATGGCCAATGTAAAAAAAAATATTCGATGAGTTACCCATAAATATACAAAGGACCGAATTTTATACTCATTTTGAAAAAGTCAGTTCACGAAGCTCTGATTACGGTAGTTTGGGCTACGGTGGGAACATACCGTACCTCCGGGATGTCATCCCTGAACTTGAAAAAATATGGAAAAAATATTTGACAAACTCGGGATTCGCACCCTTAACCTTCGCATTACAAGTCTATCGCGTTAGCCCCTAGGCAATGATTTTGGGTTAAAAATATTTTCTTAAAAATTTGCTCGTGAAGTTACCCATAAATATGCAAAAAAACCAATTTAAAAAAAAAGAGACTTTGAAGAAAGTCGTTTCCCGATACCCAACTGCGATTACCGTAGTCAGGGATACGATAGATTACGGTAGAAAAATTTTCAGATCGATTTGAGACATTTTGGCAAAAGTGTGCCCCAAGGCTAAAATAATTGACACTCCGAACCGGGGTACGGTAGGATTACGGTAGGATACAGTGCGGTATCCAAAAAAAAATTTCCTCGATGAAATATGCATGTAGGCACAAAGATTGAATTTTTAGAACGAAAAAAATCAGTTCACGATGCACAACCGCGATACCGTAGTCAGTGATACGGTAGCATACTGTAGATTACGGTAGAATATTTTTGCGATTGATTTTAGACACTTTGGCAAACATTTGCCCCAAGGCTAAAATGGTTGACACGCCGAACCGGGGTACGGTAGGGTTACGGTAGCCAAAAATCGATAATGAACATTTTGGGATATGTTTCAGATACAAGTTCCACCATGACCTACCAACTCATTTTGGACCATGACCCCCTATACGTGGGTAAAAACAAAGAAATCAGTTCGTGATAACTGAGCATTACGGTAGTCATATACGGTAACTAGGGGTACTGTACGATCGATTGGGTACGGTACTTGGTCATGACCCACCATGACCTACCCACCCATTTTGGACCATGTATCCCTATACATGGGTAGGGGGGACGCCGTCCCCCCGGAGAGTGGCGTGGGCACCTATGTTCGCGCCTACGCATTTGCGTTTCACAATATTCTCATATCAAGAGCGATCGCTCTCGTTTTGATTAAATGAGCCTATTGGAGAGCAAAACAAGTCTTGATTGTTGAGCCAAGTTTTTATTCGCCCCCTCCCTCCTCCATTTACAATTGTGTTTCACAGGGATCTCAAATAGTGAATGAATCTGCATACTTTGCTTGCAGTAAAATGCGTAGAACAAATAATTGACTCAAAAAATCAAACTTATAGTGCAAATTCGAAATTCATGAACCTCGACAATTGTGTTTCGCAGGGTTCTCATATGCTGAGCACACACGCCTCCATTGATTGCTTGCATTTACGTAGAAGAAACATTTACAAAAAATCAGTCAATGATATTATAAATAGAGATTTAAGCTGAATTGTGTTGATATTATCTTCAGGAGTACTGTAGCGTCGTGTAGGGTCTACAGAAATTAATTCAGTTCGCGATCGTAAAAGTAATACAGTAGCTTGTGGAGGTTATACGGTAGTCAAATCTATAATCGATCCATTCAGGTGTGGAGACAGGAGCTGAAAGCGAAGGAGCAGGCGGGAACGGGAGTGGAACACATGAGGGAGGAGGTGAGAATATCAATTTATTGATCCTTTTATTCTTTATTATGTAGGGTAGGAAAACGCCATTAGGTTTATTGATTGGGTTAGAGGCCAGTGATGACTAATTGTAAATTGTATTCTCCGGAGCGGTGATTATGAGGAAGAAGGTGAGGTGGGGTATCATTTTAATGATTTAATTATTGTAAAAAAAATGAGCCAAACAAATGAAATCCGCAATAGTACAATTGTAGTTTGTTGGTGTATTTCTCTTGATAGCGTGAACTTCATCTGCGTCACTGATTAGTAGAACGGCTGAAGATCAGATCTGCCTGGTCCGTAGGATCATGATAAAAATGACTCTCTTTATTTATCATACTCCCTACTCGCAATCATCCTTTGATCGACTAGAGAACATTCAGAATGCGAGAGCAAGGGCTTGCTTATTTTGTTGTCGGACCAGGCTTATCTAGGCTGCACCGATTGCCCTAGGAAGAGTGTACGAAACTTCTCGTAATGGTCGCACGACTTCTAAAAACTATGCATAGTGTTCAAAAAAAACTAATGACATTAATACTGATGACATTTTTGGTTCATCTGAATCTCTCTAGAAATTAAAACCCTTGCAATGAGACCGGAATAATTCCAGATTAGACCAATTTTTGCTCAATCTCAATTCACTTAAAATTAGAACATCCGTGCTTCCGCGTTAAGTATTATAAGGCTGTAATAAATTCCCAATCTTATCAGGAAGAGAAGGAGCTGGATGGTCCATTGGCTGAAATAAAAATATTATTATCTAGGCATAGCTGTGTTCTCGCAGACTATTATATATATTTGCACTCGATTTATCATAATTTCATTCTGAGTTCTGCCACGTATCCGAATATAATATAAACACTATTCGCAGGAAGAGAAGGAGCTAGACGGTCTTCTCGCTGCGGCGGAACGTCGTAATGAAGAGAGAAGAGAAGCGAGAATGAGAAGAGAAGAAGATGAAATGAGAAGAACCAGAGATGAAATGTTGAAGGAGATTGAAGGAAAATTGGAAGACGACAAGAAAAGAGCGGAGAAGAGTGCAAAGGAGGTTTGTGATGATAATTGGTTTTCTGTCGGTCGCTAAGCTTCAATTGCTCCTATAGTTTGGCTGGAGGGGATATGGATACGGTGAAGCACAAATGGCGCGTTGTAATGTCTGTGCGGGTTAAAGGCTGATTTTTGTAGTGGAATGAGGTTAGATAGGAATGGGGTTTTGATTGTACGAGAAAGCTTCTTGACATTGCTCCGATAGTTTGCCTTGAATGGATATGGAGACAGTGAAGCACAAATTCTGTATTTAATTGTTCGTGTGGCTCAAAGAGTTTGTTGAAAAGAGTTGCGAAGTTTGATCGACCTCGTGGTAGATCCGGTGGAGATATCAGAACGATGAAACACAGAGTGAGACCGACACATGACGATAGTAGTGACGGAAAACTCAGTATTGCTGAAATATTGTTTGTTAGTTTTAACAATGGAGAAAAGTCAAAGAATTGAACTCGTTGATCTTCTTGAGAATACATGACAACGGTGAAGCGCACATTGATTATCTGGATAGTTTACAGAGGAGATTGTTTATAGCGCTCACGCTACAATTTGAAGGAAAACAGAATACTGGTGATGCATGATTTTAGTTGTTGGCTTTCTATTCACTCTGAAGTGTGTTTTTTTTTCGTTTTGGTTAGGCGGCGTGCGAACTATTGTAGACGTAGAGTACTCAAGTAGCTATGAGGACGTGAAGGCCGAATTATGAGTGAGGAATGATTTTGGTTTGTAAATAATGGGAATCAAAGTTCTATTCACTCATGGCAGAATTTGAACAGATGTCAGAAGCATGAAGCCTGAATGTTCTTGGAAAATGCAATCCCTCGTTTGCAGGTACGAGATGCGATCGCTCGCTCCCCCTACTTCGTCTCGAGAGAGAATCTCGAAGAGAGCATACTCAAGGTATGATGGGGGAAAGTTATCGATTTATTTATATTTTCCCGATTACGATTAATTAAATTTTTGTGAACAAGAAGACACAAGTAAATTGGGAGTAAAACGAAGATTAGCAAGATGAAAGTTGCTTGAAACCTATCTCAACAAGGTTGAATAGACGAGTATTTCAGGCGCTCGATTCGCCTACCGTATACGACTACGCAATCGATCGATCGGGCAAGAAATACGTGGAGGAGCCACCAGTGAAGTATCAGGTACGGTAGAGTACGTTATAATGAGTAATTGATTGAAAAGAAGCGGAAAAAGATCAGTTTTTTTAACAAGCCAGATTTGGGCTGCGGTAAATCCTCAAATACGAGTAGGTATTCGTACTCGCAATTTGCCGAACGAAGTTGATAGAAACTATTTATATTATTTCTGAAATTGCTGGTATTGATCGAAGAGGAAGTTGAAAAATTCAAAAACAAACATTTTTCTGACTTGGAAGATTTAGGCTGCGGTACATCTCTAAATCAGGGTGAGAGCAAATTGAGGTGATATTGCGTACCTCGATTTCGGAGAAAATAATTATTCTGTAATACGTGGATACAGTAGTTTCATTCATCGATTTCCTTTCTTCCAGGAGGGTACACCTACTCGCCAGAAGGGTCGACTGTACGAGAAGACACTGGGTCCCTTCACGACTGCCGACGCAGAGAAGACTACGGTAGTCTGAGAGGACGATCGATCGATTACGGTAGATGAGAGATGTTGATTGATTACGGTAGAAGGGCGATATCGATTAGGCCAATGATCTTATCTAATCACCGTTCTCTAGTGACCCCTCTCTCCCTCGTTCTTTCCTCTCTGCGTAGTTTGTAGTCTAGGATAGTTACCCGATTGCTATTGACAGCGTCCCTTTTGTTTGTTGTTATTTCATCGCCCTTTTTCGTGAGCTCAATATCGATTTTCTTTATAATTCTGTTATCAGTTGTTGATAAGATCTCGTTCCGGGTGTGTGTTGTGCACTGATCGTGAGATAAAGATAATCTTGAAATGGAGAGTTGATGAGTAGAAAAGAGTGAATGGTTTAAGAGCCACGAGAGAATATCGCGAAAGATTCAATAGACGATTTCATAGTGTTAATTTGAGTTTCATACCCGCAATGTATGCCTAGGATGCGTTCACGTATGGTTACAGTGACGATCCTAGGGTTTAACAAACGATAATATTTCGGTATGGACCAGTAGGCGCAGATGAGTTTCATCGTTTTGGCTTGTGAACACCCATCTTCAATGTGTGTGGAACATTGTCCTGTATTCAATCAACAATTTTTTCTAAAGAAGATGTTCCGATCATAGAATGCGTGCCTGAAACTAGTTTCATCGTCTACTTTTGTGACAGGATTGAGAGTAGCTCTTTATTGGGGTTCTTGAACCCTTTATATCCCTTCCAATTATTTTACTACCTCCAGAATGCGTACATACGTGGCGGAAGTGGGCGAGATCGTGCGGGCGCAGAGAAGGGACGAAGAAGCAGTCAGAGAAATGGAAGGAAGAATGAGTAGTATACTCAATCAGGTATGAGGGAAGAGAGGGTCTGATAACGTTAGCTTATTTTGTTGATAAGGTTCAAGTCTGATGGAGCAGATTGTGGTGAGTTTCAATCAGGTAAGCGAGAAGAAAAGTGGAGTTCAAGGATACCGTAGATTGTTAGGTTATGGGTGATTTTGGTTGTATGAATGATTTCTTCCAAGAATCAATCCAGGTGAGAACTCGATCATTTGAAAGAAATGTGTTGCGCGAAATTAGCAGGGTTAAGTTGTATCAGCATTTCGTTCGAATAAAATTTTACACATTATCTATTAGGTTATGATTATATATAATAGTTACCCGGGTCAAATCCTCGCTCCATTTCAGTTGCTCTCCCATCGTCAATGGATGCGTGCTGTCCCTTATCTGGCAGCTGCATCCAAGACATTGTACTACTCGGCCACGCTGCTGTCGGGTCAGTGATACATTTATGAACAGCTTGAAGGGAAGACAAGATGTCTAAGTGGTAGTGAGTGGGGGGGGGGGGGGTTTGAGTAGTTAAAGTTACCCAACAAGGACGATTTTGACCCCCTATTTTTATTTGCTCATTGGATAGAGGATGGTCGAATTAGTATTGCTCGCGCATTTAAAAAAATCAGAAAATCGATAATAGCCCTAAAAAGCGGCCTGGAACACCGGTCTGGTCCGGCCCTGAGCCAGGCAACCGCGCGCAATTCAAACTGGAATATGGGGAGACTTAATTGTTTATCGCTGTGAGTCCGCCAATTTTCATTTTCTGCGGTTCACTGATTCCTCGTTTTTCTTTCCAGAGTCAGTAATGGCATATCAATTAATAGATAAACATAATTAAATATATTATTTCATTCATTTAAAAATAAAGTCATTCGTTGCTTTGTCGCTACTTTGCGGTTGCGGTTTTCGCGCGGATTCAAACGATAATTTGTCCTGGTTGGGTAACTTTAACTACCACGCTGCTGTTGGGTCAGTTCGTACACAGCGAAGTTGTTCTCTCACCTAATTGTAAGTGAATTGTTATATTTTTGATAATGCCCGAAGCGGAATCATTGCAAAACCACGGGCACAAAGGAAGATCATAGGAAATCAGAGCACAAAGTTGCCGGGTTCATCGGGCAGAGTTGGGAGGGAATTGTAATATTAATAAACTTTCTGAGGAGCGTGAATCGCCGCGATGGTATGCCGTTGTTTATGAATGGTAGATGACGCACGAATGCGCCGTGTGCTTTTGGTATTCTGGAAATAAAATTCGATAGGAGTATAATTTTTTTTGGCTGAGAAAAGTCGCGATGATTAGATTGCTCACCGCCTTGACGGTATTGAAGGAACCCCGGGACGAGAATGTGGCGGGAGGTCGATTGCGTTTTTTGTCATCCGCGATTTCGCTCTAATTTTCAATTCGAAATAATAGAATGAAGTGGAGAGAATGATGGGAAATTCGCTCACATTCTTTTTTAAAAGTAGAGATGCTAGCCGGCAGATTGCTGCTGCACAACTTCGTAATAAGTAGCATTGTTCTAAAACTCACAATTTAGATAGGTCATTGAAAAATTAATGTGGGTAGGCACGCAGGAAATGCATTTATTTGGAAGCCATCCAATTTTCGCTCAGCCAATTTTGGCATTAGCTGGCAGATTTTCGCCACGTGACATTATCTTTAGCCATGGTTTTGTAAATTTTGTAATTCTTCTTCATTTGGGTTTCCGAAATAAAAAAAAGGTATTGAATACCGTCCAGGTTCGCAAACCCTTGGCGATGAGTACGTACGGCTAATGGAGAGCTCATCTCCACACCCTTCGACTCCCAGCTGGGCGAGGTTAGTGATATGTGATTGGTGATTAGAATTGCCTGGTGGTCGATCACATCCCAGGGATGACATCAGCATGTGATGTAGCACCATTCCATCACGATTCTGATGAACAGTGAATCGGTGCTTACTGGGACTTACTCTATGAATATTGTCATGGCAGTAGTGCGTTTCCTCGTTCGTATAGTCTGCAATGATCGGAGTAACATTAGTGTGAATCCGTCAAACGTTGACAAATAATTGCCACCTTCAATAAGGCCTATCGGTGGCTGGTTGGAGTACCCAAGGCGTATCTTTGTCGTTACAGGAGAGCACTCTTCGTCTTCCTTCACGTCTACGCACCGATATTCGTGGATCGAGCACTGGCGAGGTACGGTAGGATACTCTAGATAATTTCTTAGAAGTGATATTTCGGCATGGGGATAGTGTGCTTCACCTGTAGTATTACCTCCATCAAGCACAGTTGAATGCAATCTTATCCACTTTCATCTTGTAAATTCATCATTACTTGACTTGAACACTCTGTAGTCACAGAATGTATCCTGTTCAGGGTAGTGTTGGCATTCTATAGATGTATTAGTTATCTCTCCATTTCTACGCGCCGATCTTTGTGGATCGAGGTTGCGAGGTGAGGGAGGGGTGCGATAGCGGGTGTATTATAGAGTTGGCCTATCACTGCGGAAGGCAGTGGACAGTGGACTGTTTTTATGCGTTGGTGGATATTTTCTTCATGGATGTTGCGCATTTCACCGTTCATATATCTTCCGCTGATCTGGCTCGCCGTAGTGCGTCGCTGGTTGTTCCATTGAGAAAAATAATCTACATATATATTTATCCGAATAGAAATTTTACTCGTAATACAAAAAATATGAGTACGAATACTGTGGCTATTATAATACAGTATCTTTCAGAGCAGAGAAGGCGTTGCAGTCGCCGGAGACGGAAAGATTCGCGGGCATCGATATCAGAAAGAACCGAGTGGCGCGAGCGACTCTCACGCGGATAGTGGGATGGTTACGGTAAGTGAGTGAGGGAATATGGTAGGAGTGGTAGAAAAAGGAGTTAGGGGGTCGACAAACTTCATTTCAATGGAATCATTCGATTGTGGGATGCGTGGCATACCATTGGATTTTGTGTTTTGAAGGGGGAACAAGTGTGGGTGGCGTACGTCACTTTGATCATAGGTGCAGATCGAATTGAAAAAATAAACACTTGTCTTCGGCTGAAAAGCGATGCATTTTCGAAAATGGTCTGTGAATTCGTGCCTCAGTGGTCGAATAGATTTACTTCGTCTGATCTGTTTGTAATTCTCCACGCAGTGGCAAATACAATACAAATACTTTCTTCGGAATGGAAGAGATAATCAATAATTAATATTTTATCTCCCTCCCGTTCCAGTCATTCCTTCTCCTCTTCTCTCCATCGTCTCCACATCGCATCCTTCTACATCTTCGGTGCCTACTATCAACTGTCGAGGAGAATGGCCGGAATTCGATTCGTATCCTTCTCGCCCAACTCGGATATCAAGGTACGGTAGAATCTCAAAGTAGTGTAGGATATTGATAGATTCGTTAGTTTAGTTCTCACTCAAGGTATGGCGAAATTGCGATACTGCACTTATTGAATGGGAAAATGCAAATTCTTGTGTCCCTATTTACATCTGAACGTACGGTAGCGAGACACAATACGAGTTTGCCATGATAATTGGTCATTGGCAGCTCGAACATGCAAAATTAGTGATTTTGAGATATATTTTATAGGACAGGAAGAGCTGAGTTTCATTACTTTGCTAAGAGTTCGCTGCAATCCCTTATTTCAATTATTTTATTTCTATATATAGGCTTTGTTCCCACCGCAAAACAATACAAACAATTTCACAATGTTCTGATTCCTCATTTCTCAGGCGCTGAAAGTGTACCGTTGGCTTGGTTACATAACCTTCGCTGAGTGCGCTCTCTCCTTCCTTCTCTGGGCAGCAGCAGAATCGGCCAAAGCAGATGAAAGAAGGGAAGATAGGAGAAAAGGAGGGAAGAGTACGGTAGACGACGAGGATGGAGAACAGGAGAATGAGGAGAAGGTACGGTAGGATACGGTAACTGAATGAAGTGGTGTACTTACAGTACCCTGCGTGCGCGTTGTGTGCGTGCGCACGACCGCCCGCCTGCCCACCGTGTGGCCACGTCGCCTGCTGGACATGCCTCGCACAGATTGCGACCACGGTGAGGGCGACGTTTACTAATTCGAGTAGTTCTGTCGATTTTTCAACAGCGTGAGCGAGGGCGACGTTTACCACACAACCACACCCAATTGCAGGAGGACGGCGCGCGCTGCCCGCACTGCCGCTCGGCCTTCAAGCCACAGCAACTGGTGCCGCTGATGAACTTGTAGTTTGTAGTTTGTAGTCTGTACAGTTCATATTTTGTTTGTAACTAACATTCCACTTGCATTGCACGATGTACATATCAAATATAGAATATTGTCTGTGATTCGATGATAAAGTTTTATCTACCTCAAAATTGTTGCTTGGTGTAGAATTAGAGGTAGCAATAGCCTTGACAGTATTTCAGAAAATGAATTGAGAGTTTGATCGTTGATCTTTGTATCTTAGAATGGGCGGTAGGCCGGCACTCCGACGCGCTACTCTAATCGCCTCGCGTCTCTCGTCCACGGAAGCCGCATCGAGTGCGGTAAGGAGAGGGTTACGGTAGCTACATACGTTACGGAAATCATGACTTTTTGAAGTTTGAAGTATTACCAAGTTTTTTGAAAGGATAGGCGAATGATGCTGGAAACAGGAGATTTTTTGCGCGCAGAGAATGTGTGTTCACTGATTATGCTTAAAGATGATTGTCACAGTGAAAGCAATGATTGTCTGCCTTTTTCCCATTAGACGAATTATGAATTTGCTTCCTTCTCGGATTAACGAACCAAATTTGTCGAATACGGTAGTCCGCTCCCGTCGATCTGTCACATTTCAGAATCATCCGGATGTGATTCTCTCTGGCATCCAACCCACGGGAGTTCCCCACCTCGGCAACTACTTCGGCGCCATTCGACCATGGTTGAAGATACAGAAGGTACGGTAGGAGGGATACGGTAGGATATTATTTGCTGATATAGAGCACAAATTCGCGCAATTAGCATGGAACCGTTGTGTCTCGCCGTGGTGCTTGTAAGTTTCACAGGCCGTTCTTACAGCTAAGAACATCTAGAATGCAATGTTTGTGGCGGCGCAGTTGCTTTATAATTAGGAAATAAATGCCTTATTTGGTTGGGGAGGTACCATCTAGATTCCTGATCTTGATCTTTGATCCCCCCCGATTGGCGAATGAGCTCTGGATGAGGTGTAAACTTTGATTTCTACTCTTTGATCTCTACTTCCCCGTTCAGGATCGTCCCTCCACTCCGTTCTTCCTCGGCATCGCTGACATGCACGCAATCTCACTCGGACCCGTGCCCGTGGATAAGGTAAGGTGTTTTTATTGATTTTATTCTGATTGATTGCTCAAGTCAAGGCCGAGTAAGCTAGGCGTAAGTTTGGAAGATTATTTTGAGTTTCACGACTTATATGTAAGCCTAGCCAGTGGTGTAACATTAATTATTGAACCCTGGCGTCGCGAAAATATTCGAACTTGTTTGTAGAGATGGTGGTTGTCGTGATTAGATAGCTGGCGAACATTATGTTTCACACTCGCTACGAATGACCAGGATGATTCGAGCGTTGTTACTCTTTGAAGAAAAAATTCGATTAAGACTATGGCAGTGCCAGAATGGCAACCTCACTCTGGAACTTTCATAACTGATTCCTAATCTCCGATTTTTGATCTCTAACCTCTTACCGTATCCCTCCTCTCACTCTCAGCTCCGTAACGATGTCTTCCACATGGCGGCATCTCTCATCGCTGCGGGAATCGATCCATCGACTACCGTACTCTTCCGAATGTCAACGATACCCGAGGTATACGGTAGGGCGAGTATTGACTTGATTACGAAGATAAATGAAGATTTATGAGATTCGTTAATTGGAACATTCCCTAAAAGTTAACATCTTGGTGATTTGAGTTTCACGGTGGTAGTATAATGGTAGAGAATCAGTTTTGATCGTTGGGTCATAGGTCGCGAGTACAAATAACAAAGCGATACTGAATTGCTATGCTTCCTCTCTTTACTCCTGAAATCTCCAGTAGTTTCCACTCTCAGATCTCCCAACTCAGCTGGATTCTGGGCTCGCTTCAGACGGTGTCCAAACTGAACAGACTACCGCAGTACAAGGATAAGTCGGGAAGGTGAGCGTATGTATCGATAAAAGAGTTTATCAAATTAATGCTAGTTTTTGAAATTGCATAATTTGTGTCTCATCACGTACTTTTATCAATTCGAATCTACAGACGATTAATTCCATCTCTCCCACGATGAAAAATCTATGAAAAAACCAGATTCGCCCGTTCGGGAGTGCCACTCGGTCTGCTGTCGTATCCGGTGCTGCAGGCGGCCGATGTACTCGCGTTCAGGTGGGAAATTTAAAGAATTAATTATTTAAATATAATATTAGTTGGTCGCGATCTGTGGAATGCTCGTGTTCGGGTGAGGGGTGGTTTATTTGTATTTTTCAAAGAGAGCACGAGATGTTCATTGAATCCATGAAGTGAGCGATGTCTGGAGAACCGTGTGAAACGGGAATGCTATGAGATGTAATTTTTTTGTGGAAAGCTGTGTTTCTGTGATAAGTGTATTAGATTTCTTTTGTTTTCACTGCGTGCTACCGACATTTTGGCGAACTAGCATTTGATGTCTTGTCAGGAGTTGGTGAAGCATAACTCTCACGTGAAATTTCTGCAAATATATATGTTTTCTAATACAATAATGTTGACAGGGCCACCCACGTCCCGGTGGGCGCTGATCAATCGCAGCACATGAACCTGCTCACTGATCTCGCCCTCTCTGCGAATAGTGCATGGATGGAGGGCATGTTTCCTATTCCCAAAGCGGTAAGTTGATTTGAATTCTTTTTTGTGCATCCAGAAGGACATCAAAAGAGATTCTTGATGAGTTCGTGCTATTGTACTTTAATGCGTGGCGAGAAATCGCGGGCTGTGATATTTGATATTTCCCATTTTCTTCGCATTGAATGCAGAGATCAGTGCTCAAATCAGAGATCAAAGATCAAACATTTTTTTCAGTTGATATCCCCTCACGCTCGCATCAAATCGCTGCGCGCGCCCCAGCAGAAGATGAGCAAGAGTGACAGCAGTGAGAGGTGAGGAGTGATCTTTGATCTTTGCATTCAGGCTTTGATTTCTGTAATTTGTTATCTACTTACATAGTTCGCAATCAGAACATGTATGGACCGTGAATAATCAAAGCACAATGAACAGCGATAAACCGATTTCGCTCTTTTTTCGACGTGGAATTGGTGCTTCAGAGGTGGTTCTAGTTTCTCTGCGTTTGGTCATTTCGATTACAATCTCGGATTTTGGTAAAGATAAAAACTAACAGCTCCAAACGGGGTCGATTCTAGAGTTTCAACTTTTGGGTGGCGCCTAGGCCGCCTGAAAATCAATTATCGCTCGAACAAAGAAATGAATAAAGCCTGATTGACCTGGGGAGAAAGAAAGCTAATTGATTTTGGGCGCCTAGGTGCCTATTCATTCCACTCTATTATTGAATGAGGGTGGGTCGACTCATTTCGAAGCACCGAGAAATGAGAGAATTGTGAATGAAATATGTTTCGTCGCGCGCTAAAGATTTCCCCACCCATCTGTCTCAAAAAAATTGAAAGGAAATGATAGAATGAACCGCATTCGTGGACTGTGAGACATCAAAATGACCTGGCAGGTCGGATTAACAAGGACAAAGAAATCTGACCTGTCAGGTCGCCCTCATTTTATTACCTGATCAGGTATTTCGACCGCATCATTTTACCTGTTCAGGCCGAATGACCCAAAAGTGGAAACCCTAGTCGATTCCCAATCATTGAACTCTGATCTCTCCTTTCTCTCTTCAGAGGTCGCATCAACCTCACTGACGACGCGGATGCGATCGCGGACAAGTGCAGGAAGGCACAGTCTGATGCCGAGCCGGGAATCAAATACGATCCGGGAAGAAGAACGGCCGTTGCCAATCTGGTGAGTGGGGGGGGGGGAACTGTAGGGGTCAGTAGGTATTGATTGATTCGGAAAAGTTACCGTATCGCAGTCTGCAGCAGTCTCATTAGCATCGCAACACTGACCTTGAGTCCGGTTACGGTAGGCTATTGACGAATGGTAATAACGAATGAAAAGGTTACTGTATCTCATCAGATCGATCTCCTTGCGGCAGTGCGGGACACGACACCTGAGGAGATTGTGAAGGCAGCCGAGGGATGGGATATCGTGCAGTTGAAGGTAGACTTTGAAAAACAACATTCTGCCAACTATGCAAATGATTGCGAAGAGTCGTTCGCAATCACTCATTCTTCATTCAATCAATCATTTGCGAAACCGCTCTACGAAAGTGGGAGAACGCGGAATGAAGCAAATGATTATTCCGTTTTTCACACTCTAGTTGAAGGTATCGAATTTATTGATTTCAATCACCATTCGAAAAGTACACGGAATTGAATTCACAGATAGGTTCTTCTTATTGTTATAAGGCCGAAGCGTGAATGGGACGGGAGGCTTGTGATATCTTTCACTTGAACGTTCCAATTATAGATTGGGCAATTTAGTTTTGATTTTTGATCACAAAGATTACTCTATATCATTGAATATCCAGATAAGTTCTTCATAATATTATAAGGGCGAAACGGGAATCGAGCAGGTGTAATATAAGAAAAACGTTGAAACAACAAAATTTATTTGTGTGATAACCGTAATCCTTCCGTAGGAAGCGCTGGCGGCCGAGACGGAAGTATTGATTGGCCCGATCAGACAGCGATACGAGACCATCACCAAGGATCCTCAAGAGGTACGGTAGGAGTAAGGGGGAGGGTTATCGATTTATTTGAGAGTGGTGATAGAGATAGCGTTGTTTTACTCTTTTTTTGTGAAATGTGGAACGAAAAAGTGTTTTCGCGAATAATGATTGAAGAATGCTCCCAGATCAGGGTAATCGATTTCAGGTCTACCGTATCCTGGAGGCAAACGAAGAGAAGGCTCGAGCTACAGTATCCGACACGATGAAGATCGTATTGAAGGCCGTCGGATTCCGATGAGATTACGGTAGTATTGATTAGGTGTTACAATTGTTTTGTTGTGCTGTATTGTTTTTATAGTTTATTGTTGAATAGATCACAATATTTTATATGAAATATTAATTAGAACACTTTTCACAACTGGATAAAGTTGTTCTCATAGATCGGATCAAGAAAGATGCCAGAGGTTCTCAGTACCTTGGAGATATCAGTACCCCTCAAAATTTCAATCCCTCTACTGTACGCCTCTCCCTCTTCATTTGTGGATTTTAAATGCGGAAGCGTGAAAGCGACGTGTTCTCACTACCTAAGTAACCCCTCTTCCCTTTCTCGTTCCTCTCCCTCCTTTTGATCATTTGAATTTGAACTCGTCTTGTTTGTCGGTAGATCAGTCAAGTCAGTCAAGTGCCTCACGTCCCTCGTCCCTCGTATCGATTGATTGGGGGTCTTCCCTTCCCTTCTCTCCTCCCTTCTTTCTCCCATTTCTCATCATCCTTTCGCGAGTGACTGTTGCGTGCACTCTTCCCTCTCTGTTTTCTTTAGATTTTGCTTGTAATTTATCATGTAGGACGTTGTAATCCCTCCCGTTTTAGTCTATGCTGACTATTCCGCATCTTTTCCTACTGTCACGCCCTTTTTAGTGTATTTTAGACAGATATGGATGGAGTCTATGAAAACATAATTGCTGTTTTCGCATTGTGATCGGGGGTTTCAATCGTTTGATTCTCTCTCTCCTCACTCAAATATTTTGCTTGTCGGTAGATCTCCCTGCTTAATCGTGTGTATGTCACTCGTATCGCTTGATCGATAGGAGCTCTTCCTTTCCCTTCGTCCTCCCTTTATCGATAATTCGTCGCTTGCTTGCACTCGTGCTTCTGACTGACTTCTGAATCCGATTTTTATCTTGATGCTTTATCAAACGCACGAGTACCCGTTCTGACCGTATACTGATTTAGGGCAGCTATACAGTTCGCTTCGGATGCTCAAAGCACGGTGCTAATATTGCGTAGATAATCGGCCTTTACTTTGTAGACGTTTTCATGAGCTCGGGCGGAGGGCATTATCGAATTTTCAATAGCGTTTCGCGAGTCGTTCGTTGTAGTGCGCCCATTTGAGTAGCGTATAGCAGTCCGCTCTCCACCACAGCTAGCATTGCATGATTATCGGGTGTGCTTTCCTTCAGTTCCGATTTCCTCGCAGCAATTCGTTCCATCCTCTTTTTCATCTTCTTTTCGCGTGCGTTCCCGTCTCGCCAACCTTTCCAACAATGATCATTGTAGATGACGCCTTTGCGCCCGCCCGATGCGGCGCCCTCGACTGCGACGCTGCCCCGAGGATAGTCGTTTTTCACGTATTTGTTCCGTTCAATCACCAGGAGAAGGCCAATTGCGCCCCTTCCAGGTACATTGAAGCCGTCGGTTGCCCTGTCACCCCTACTCGCTCCACTCATCTCCCTCGCATCGTTGAATGCATCTGATCACCGAGGAGTCGCTCGTCCTTCCAGCAGCAGAGGAGGTTGGTCATTTTGATTATTTCACTGGTGTTTTTCAATAGGGCGGCGGAAACTATGGCCAAATTTTTATTTGTGCCTTTCACTTTTGTACCATGAAAATACTACCCGATTTCATGTTTCATCTCCCTTTCTGCAGGCTCCCTGCTCGCTCCTCTCTTCTCCCCCTCATCGTTGAATGCCTCTGGTAGCCAAGCAGTCGCTCGTCCTTCCAGCAGCAGATGAGGTTGGTCATTTTGATCATTTCAGTGGTGTTTTTCAATAGGGCGGCGGAAGCTATGGCCAAATTTTTATTAGTCTCTTTCACCTTTATACTATGAAAATACCTCCCGATATCATGTTTCATCTCCCTTTGTTCAGGTTCTCTACTCGCTCCACTCATCTCATCGTTGAATGCATCTGATCACCAAGGAGGCGCTCGTCCTTCCAGCAGCTGGTTGCCCCGTCACGCGTCGTCGATGAGCTCGTCCCCCGGTCGTCGACTGCACCGCTGCGGAGGCGACGATTGACGTCCTCTCCTACCGCTGCTCCCGTCGACCACCACATCGTTGGCACGGTACGGTTGAATAGGATTGAGGATATTATATAATATTACGAAGTAAAATTGCATGTCCGTCCGTTCGTCTATTGCTAACTAGTGTGCCTGACTATGTCTGTGTCTGACTGACTGTGTCTGTCTGTCTAACTATCTGTATATCTAATTTACGTCCACTGAAAACATGGTTTCTCTCACGATCTAAATATATTTCTCTGAACTTGCTTTGAACTTGTTTGGCCAATGTCTTTGCAGGCGTGGGGCTATCCTTCGTCGCTTCTCTTCCATCCTCTTCGGCCGCTGTTGAAGGTTTGCCACAGTCAGAACAGAAAGTGGCTTCTTTCTTTCCAGGTTCCTTCCGCTGCTCGAGCCAACTCTTCATCGTCGAGGACGCCTTCCTTTTTTTGCTTGCTTTTTGCGCTGACTGATTGACTTGCGTCTAGGGCGAGGAGGGGGGCGGGTAGCTTCGATGACCGTAATTCTAATCTCCGCCATTTCAGGACCGTCTCGATGCTTCGCCGAAGATACTCTTCGCTCTTCTCGCCGGCCCCCGCTCGAGCTCGTTCGTCATTCTGCGTTCTTCAGTTTGTCAGTTTCAGTTTTCTTTTTCTGTCAGTTTGTCAGTTTGCAGTCATTCATTCTGCTCGTTCTGCGCCGATTGAGGATAAGGGATAGGTAGAGATGAAGAGGGAAGAGAGTGGGAATCACATAGTTATTTCGTGAATTACGGTAGTTATTTCGTGAGTTACGGTAGTTCTCTCGTTGTTTACGGTAGTTGTCTTGTGAGTTACGGTAGTTGTTTCGTGAGTTACGGTAGTTGTCTTGTGAGTTACGGTAGTTATTTCGTGAGTTACGGTAGTTGTCTTGTGAGTTACGGTAGTTGTCTTGTGAGTTACGGTAGTGATCTTGCGAATAACGGTAGCTATCTCGTAATTTACGGTAGTGATCTTGCGAATTACGGTAGTGTGCGCTTGTTTCTTTTTTGAGTGAGAGGAAGTGTGGAGAATTAGAGAAGAATAATTCATTTTTGAGTGAGAGGAAATATGTAGGAGTATTTTATCATGTTGAGTGTCAGGAACTATCCAATGTAATTATCTTTTTGAGTGATAGAGGGTAGTATGAAGTAGTGAAGACGTGAAGAGGGAACGTGAAGAAGATATACGAGATGAGTTGGATGAAGAGAAGAAGATGTGTTAAGCGACCACGAACGGTACGTTGGGAGAGGATGGGAGAGGGAATGATGAGAGGTGAATATTTATCATTTCATTCCTCCGAAGACGTCTCAATCGACAAGGAAGAGGGGGAGCGAGCGAGTGAGTGAGCGAAGACGACGACAATCGGATGAAGACGTGCCGGCGGAAGAGCGAAGAGGTAGTGTAGAATGGCCCTTGAGCCAAATAGGAGCATAGGCATCTAGGATGACTAGGCGCATGGGAAAAAATCAGAAAATAGTGTATGGTATCGAAAAGGGGAATACGGTAGTCAGTACGGAGTAGGAAATGGTATGCAAACAGTGTTCGATCGATCGATTGATTGATCAATTGATTTATCGATTGATCGGTCAGAGTGAAGGGTGATCCTTGAGTGAAGGGTAGATCAAAGGTTTCGATTGGGTGCGTGTCATCCCCCCGCCTATCGATTGATTGATTGATTGATCGATCGATCGATCGATCGATCGTCTGGCCCCTCCCATCTAAGCCCCGCCTCCTTCCCTCCCCCCTTGCGAGTCAGGTAGATCAAATAGACTCTATTGCTCCGCTCCTTCCCTCTCGAGAGTGGGATAGGTCAGTCGATTGGTTTTTGGGGTTCCCTAAATTGTCTGCGCCCTCCAACCCTAACCCCTGACTACGCCTCACTCCATCTTTCATTGTCCCTCCTTGGCCCTCCGTTCCTTGCCTAGCCTGCACCTTCACTTCCTAGTTCAGCCACCCATCCTAGCTCCCCCCTCCCCCGCACCGCCTCCCTTCCTAACCTGCCCGAATCCCGTCCTCCTTACATTTACTTCCTTACTGCCTCCACCTCCCCCCCCCCCTTTACCTACCTGTTAGTTTT
>LS485821.1:3886-20061 GCA_900490705.1 Pristionchus arcanus
CTAAAAAACGTCGTTATAGTGCTCAGTGAGACTCACATTTCCCATTTTTCAAAAAGTCTCTATCTCAATTTTGAAGATAGTTATGATTTTTTGAATATCCGACCGCTCCGGAGCAGGATTTTGGGCATAAATGAGTTTGCGGCCTATTCAAGTTAGGATAGCATTCTTGGTCCATGGATGAATCAACCCTCAAAATTTGGGCCGAATCGAAGCACTTTGAACAGTTTGTCAAACGGCACCTACGATCTCTCAGAAGACCTCTGATAATGGGAGATGGCGAAACTCCGAACCTTTTCCTGCTACCTTTTCACTTCCTAGTAGTGATGTCATACCCAAGCGAAAAAGCTAGTTAATATTGAGTACCTTGACTTCTATTCCATATTTTCCAATTGAGTGACTATTTGACTTCTGAAGTAGTGCCCATTTCAGTATCTCAACAATGTCGGTCGAGGCGGCTCTCCTGTTCAAGCAGTCGCTCTTTTTTTTATAAACTGTCTCGCTAGCGCGCACTGTTTCTCGTCTTTTAGTGGGAGACTTCCTACCCTCCCCATAGCTTCCATTTCAGTATCTCAACAATGTCGGTTGAAACGGCCCGTCTTCTCAAGCAGTCCCTCAAATCGATCGGATTGGGAGGAGATGCGGAGAAAGTGCAGACGGGCAAGGACTTCTTCAAGTAGTCAGTCCATTCACATCAGTTCAAAGGCATTCAAGAGCTCATTGGTTGTGGCGCCATATCTGCTGCAAAGTTTTTGCAAAATAGAGGAGGCGTCAGGATCCAAAAAAAACAAACTCTTGCATGCAAACCGGCTTTCCAGCTTCTTCACCAACTACCCGGACCTCCGGGTGTACTACAAGGGATCGGAGACATTCACTGCAGAGGACGTGCAGAAGAGTGACGGGTGAGCTTACTGGGCATCCTCCTGGGTTTTTAGACTAGCATATATGTGGGTTCCGGTCACTCCCATGACAGCGGGTGTAATACAAGGAATCGGAGACTTTCACTGCTGATGACATACAGAAGAGTGATGGGTGAGTGTGCATCTTCTAAGGCTGAGCGCTCCATGAGTGACAACATGTCTGCTATTGCTCGCCTAACAGGTCACTTTTTTGCTCGCCTAATTGCGCACTAATTTGTAGCCCATTTGGAATGTTAGATATTTGATGGCCTTCTGGGAGAGCGGAGGTGGAGTGTGTGTTTCTCTTCATCTTCCTTCCTCCACTCCATTCCAAACAATTTTGGGAAAATAAAAAAATTCCAGCACTCCTCATTTCGCAAGGTCTCTCGGGGACACGCATAAATTGTTATTATGCTAAAAAAATAAGAGAGAGCATGCAAAACAAAAAGTACTGGAAACTTTTGGTACATCTGACCTCATCCATCTCTCGCAGATTTGAAAAATTCCCGCTTTTCTCATTTACTAATGATCTAATACCGCTCAAACAAAGCGAGATATCATGCAAAACTAGAAGTGCTGGAAACTTTTGGTACGTCTGACCTCATCCATCTCTCGCAGATTCGACGGGCAGAAGCTGTTCCTGTCGTCCTTATCGCTTAATTGGCTTTGAATAATTACCCGCCTAGCCGTGATTCATCGCAGGGAATTTATATTGACCCCAATCCCCATCCTTTTACTTCACCTTGTCCCAATTGAGACTCCTCAAAATGACTATCTTGAAAGAAGAACGGCCTTCTGAAACCCCATCTTGATCAGCGCAACTTTGCGATAACTGATAAATCTATATCTATCCCAATCATTTCGCAGATTCGACGGTCAGAAGCTATTCCTCGCGGTGCACCTCCTCGCGGAGATCTACGACAATCAGGAGGTTGTGTACACTCATTAATTGGTTAATTACATAATTCATGCATTATTTATTCCATCGGGTAAATGGATATGAGATCTACGACAATCAGGAGGTTTAGATTTTTCATTAATTAGTTAATTATTTATGCATTATTTATTCCATCGGGTAAATGGATATGAGATCTACGACAATCAGGAGGTTTAGATTTTTCATTAATTAGTTAATTATTTATGCATACTTTATTCCATCGGGTAAATGGATATGAGATCTACGACAATCAGGAGGTTTAGATTTTTATTAATTAGTTAATTATTTATGCATACTTTATTCCATCGGGTAAATGGATATGAGATCTACGACAATCAGGAGGTTTAGATTTTTCATTAATTAGTTAATTATTTATGCATACTTTATTCCATCGGGTAAATGGATATGAGATCTACGACAATCAGGAGGTTTAGATTTTTCATTAATTAGTTAATTATTTATGCATACTTTATTCCATCGGGTAAATGGATATGAGATCTACGACAATCAGGAGGTTTAGATTTTTCATTAATTAGTTAATTATTTATGCATACTTTATTCCATCGGGTAAATGGATATGAGATCTACGACAATCAGGAGGTTTAGATTTTTCATTAATTAGTTAATTATTTATGCATACTTTATTCCATCGGGTAAATGGATATGAGATCTACGACAATCAGGAGGTTTAGATTTTTCATTAATTAGTTAATTATTTATGCATACTTTATTCCATCGGGTAAATGGATATGAGATCTACGACAATCAGGAGGTTTAGATTTTTCATTAATTAGTTAATTATTTATGCATACTTTATTCCATCGGGTAAATGGATATGAGATCTACGACAATCAGGAGGTTTAGATTTTTCATTAATTAGTTAATTATTTATGCATACTTTATTCCATCGGGTAAATGGATATGAGATCTACGACAATCAGGAGGTTTAGATTTTTCATTAATTAGTTAATTATTTATGCATACTTTATTCCATCGGGTAAATGGATATGAGATCTACGACAATCAGGAGGTTTAGATTTTTCATTAATTAGTTAATTATTTATGCATACTTTATTCCATCGGGTAAATGGATATGAGATCTACGACAATCAGGAGGTTTAGATTTTTCATTAATTAGTTAATTATTTATGCATACTTTATTCCATCGGGTAAATGGATATGAGATCTACGACAATCAGGAGGTTTAGATTTTTCATTAATTAGTTAATTATTTATGCATACTTTATTCCATCGGGTAAATGGATATGAGATCTACGACAATCAGGAGGTTTAGATTTTTCATTAATTAGTTAATTATTTATGCATACTTTATTCCATCGGGTAAATGGATATGAGATCTACGACAATCAGGAGATTGCGTGTCTTTGCATTCACCCATCCACTCATCGAATTGCCAATTCCTATTCTGGAAGAAGATGGATAGACTACTTTCCGGCTGACAGATTGAAGAACCCGTCTCTTCATTTCGCGTGCTCTCTCGTCACTGTGACCGGAGATAGAACGCGAGGAATGAAGAGACGAATTCTTCACCCGGACAGCCTCAATAAAGTGCTCAATGCTCAGGTGTTCAAGGCGTACGTTCGCGAGACGGTCAATCGGCACAGACAGTACAAGATGGATCCCGCCCACTGGATGGTGAGTAGGAGAACTTGTCATGATGAAGGATCCGCCTCTTCATTGTAAAAAAATGTAAAATGTTAGTTTTAAAACTGCACGATAACAGGCGTTATTCAGACATTCTTCACCGTCTTTGTTGAATTCCTCGAAACAAGGATGACTCTCGATGAGGCGACGAAGAAGGCTTGGGAAGAATTAGCCAAGACGTATGTGATTACCAGTTGCAATTACATCGACGATAAATGTATCTGTCACCATCCATCTTGTCCTCTACTATGATAGCATCACTACGAACACCTAAGAATATCAACATCATAATTTTGTCTGATTTGAAGGTCAAAATACAAAACATTTGTTGCAGTTTCAACGACGAGGCCCAGAAGCATCTGAAGAACTTGGACCTTCCACACGTCTAAAATGAGCGCAAGGACGCACTCCACTTATCTCGTTTCTTGAATTTCATTCACACAAATTGTAAATTCAGCTCGATTTTCTCTAAAAAATCGTGAAATTGTTGTTTCCATTGCAAAGATTGATATGAATCATTATTCCATTCATTTTTGAACTATTGCAGCAAAACAGTAACAAAAAAACTGTGTGAATCTCTTTTGCAGCATGCGAGTATGCACAAAAACCCTGTATTTTTCTTTTATGACACGTTGTGCGAAGATCGCTGACAATGACCCCAAGGACCCCCCTCCCAAATTAGCTAATCATTTGCATACGAAGAGCGCGCGAAGCTCCTCCCCTTCAACAGCGTCATTTTTTTTCCATTCGAATGCGTCTCGATAAATATTCTGATGACATCTCGACTGCGCAACTTTCCTTTTATTCATGGGCAATGAAACTCACGAGATTGGAACACAATACACATTTTCATCAGAATATTTATCGAGTCACAATATTATGAAATTTATGCATAATCCTGTGTGTAATGGTATCGAAATATTTTTAGAAACAGCCATCATGCATTACTACTATGATCAAGCAAGTATTTCTCTCTCGAAATCAAATGGCGGACTAATTTCCTTCCGAATTGTAACAATGGCCATTGATGCATTTCGATACGCCGCATGAGAGTCGGGGTTACAAGTCTCATATTAATTATTCGCAAGGAAATGAAAATACATTCTCTTACCCAATTGATAGTTTTTATTATATTTTTATCTTTTGCAGATTCCATAAATGATGCGTGCGTGTAGAGCATGCAATTCTGTTAAAAAAGTCAAAAATAGGAGGAACAAAAGGCAAAAGCGACAAAATGATTGAGAAGCATGATGAAGAGAAGAAGAGAAGGGCAAGATATGGAAGACGTTTTCATTTAGTGACAAAGAATGTTCGAGGTGTTGGAGTTCGTTTCTAACACAATGTTGCGAGAGAGGGGGTGGAAGAGGAAGAATAAACGATCACAGACGAAGGCTCTGACTGCAACTGACTCACACATGCTTTGTGAGCTATGTGCTTTCGTGAGAGATCTTGATTGGCATCTCGATTACTTTCCGTCAGAAATAATCACAAGGAATCTAGAATATCACGTCCCGACCGAGAATGCAGTACACATCATTTGATAGCAATTCTCTTTTTCATTTTAGATTTTGATTTAGCAGCAAAAAATATATAGTACCACTTCACGTCAGATTTTGTTCGTTCATCATGGGGTGTGTAGGCGAATAAGATGATTAATCAACAATAAATATTGTAGTATGACCTCTCGTAAGAATCTGCTCGTGCATCATGTGGGCGTGCAGAAGCGACACGTTCCGCCGACCTTATCGCATGCGCATGGTAGAGGGATAGCACAGCGTCCGTCATTGCGTCGTTTTTCGGCCGCCGCGAAGAGAAATATTAACCACGTACACCACAGTATTTTCGAGACAGATTTTTAGCGAAGGAGAGACAGTTGCGTAGAATGACGAGAATAATGGTGTTGAACGGTGGAGGATAGATTTCTGAAAGAATATTTGTGTTCATCCAAAACAAAAAATTGCTTACTTGGCTGTCTACTAAATCTTCTTGTTTTCACAAGCGGAGCATGCGTGTAGGACATGCAAATCTTAAAAAGATAAAAAAAATTTTGGGGGAAAAGTAAAGCAGAAACGACAAAGAAACAAGGAAAATGATGAATGAGAAATACGCGACGAAGATAGAAAGTGTGATTCATTGAAAAGAGAACGATGCGTTGTTAGTTTAAGTGGAGTTCTTTCGTCTCGTTCACATTGTTACGAGATCGATAGGGGAAAAGAGAATGGGTGCAAAAAACGAGGCAGATCTATTGCAACATTTGTCATTGCAAGCGATTGTACAGAAAAGATTCCGTTGAACAATTCTCGGCAGTTGCTTGACATATTTCGACTAGGCGCCTTTCCGTCAATATTACGCTTTGTGGAATCACAAGGAATTTTTCAATCATCTTTCAGTATGGTATCATTTATCGTTACTAGATAAATATGTGCGAAAACTATTGTCATACGATAATCTGAACAATTATGTCGGCAATAAATAATGATGAAACAGTTCATTGTCTTGCTAGGCTCATAGAGCTTGTCAATCCAGTAACAGGTTGATGCCATCGCGACGATTTCGTCACATTGCGGACAAGCATCTGACTGCTTGCACATAATATTTCTTCTTATTAGTCAGAGTCTGTTGCAGTCATCAAGCACTGTGGAAAATTGGCTGGGAAGAATGAACAGACTCGAAACTTCTTTCAGATAGACGAGTGAGGCTGAAAAAATAATTGTCGAATTGTCATCAGATCAGTATTGCAGATGATTATGATTAATGCACCTACCTAATTGTAAATTCAATACTCATTTTTTCGTTCGTGGATTTCACAAATGGCGCAAGCGTGTAGAGCATGCAGATCTGAAAAAAGAATGCTAAGATTTAAGAATACGAAAGAATAAGATGAATGCCGATGAATGAGAAATGAAGGAAGAAGATAAGGACGCTGAATCATTGTACGGAGATAGAGAGAGACGTTTTCGTTTAGTGGGAATGAAGGAGTTCTCTCGTCTCTTTCACAATGTTGCGAGAGAGACACAGGGAGATGGCGAAGTAAATGATGCAAAAAACGAGAAAAATCTCTTGCAACGTTTTTCTTTGTATTCGAGCGAGAGCAAATGCTGATAAAATATCGTGATTGACATCTCGAATAGTCAATTTTTCCGCAATGCACATTGTGGAATCACACGAAATTTGATTATGAACATTTTTCAGTATGAAAACGTTTATCGTCATTAAATGTTGTCACTAAATCTCTTAAGTTTGTACAATACTGTCCGACAATTCTCTGATATCAGAAAATGGCGAACATGTCGTAACCTTCCTCTTCTTCTGAACGAAGTGCCTCGTTACAAATCACAGAGCTGTGAGGAGTGTGCATATGAGTAGGGGTGTCGATGTGAAGAAAAAAGGGAAGAATGAAGAGACGATTTCTCCCTCCTCTCATTCCTTCTTCACGAAGAATGACTCGGCCGGTCTCGTTCTTCATGAAGAACGATTTTCACTGAATGAGCCCTAACTCGAATATGAATGACAATTTTCTTATGAAAATTTAAATATGGCCTGTCTAAACCATAACAAATTTACCCATATCAAAAGAGCTGAGAATTTATCATCTTTTTATGTCACAATTGGGTTTGGAAACCCTACACTATTGATATTCGAAAGCTAAACCGGGTATTTCATACCTCTCCTTTGGCCTTTATAGTTCTTGTTTGATAAGATGAGTTGAAAACACCACTTGGAACTCGTATGATCACACAAATGTTGATAATTTTTAGATTGTGAGCATTAGGTGTCACGAAACGTTAAGGTAAGGGTAGATTTTTCACAGTAGAGTCGAAAGAGTATTCAAAATATGCGTCATGAACCCAATAACATCATATTTTTTGCCGTCTGTTGATTTCTTGTCTCAGAGCTGCGCTAAAGCTCAGGAAGTACACGCGCAACGCATTGTGAGAGAAAAGGGAATACCGATACGAGAGGGAGACTCTTGTGCGCGCTCCCAAGTTGGAATTGTTTTCAAGTAACTCTAGAATAGCTTAAACGCCTTGGGAGCTGATTGGATATTTGATTGCAACTTGCGATCGCCTTTGAATACTGTCATCCCACGACGCCAACAGCGTTACGATGAATGCCATCCTGTGCAATATTACGTGGAAATAATGAGAAAGCGCTACTGGTAATTCATAGTGTAAGGTTTCTTGTTAATTGCATAAGTTTAAATAATTCATTTCCATAAAATACCATCTAAAACAACCCATTTTTGAGCGAGTTCTTCACGAAGAACCCCCTCATTCTTCGTGAAGAAGGCCGCGTCACTCTCGTTCTTCACGAAGAATGACGCCGGGTCGCGCGCCATTGTGAGATAGAATGAAGAGACAAAACTCATCCTTCACATCGACAACCCTACATATATGTATATATATAATCAATCCGATACAGTGTCGAGCGGCTGTCACATAAGTAGAAGAATTCCGGAACAAGATGAACGATGGGACACATAATCCTTCTGAAATGAGCGGTACACGATAGAGATGGACTTCTTTTTTTTCCTAAGAAGGGCAATCAAATTTAGACTCTTCATGTTGCTTGCCCTCTTTGCACTTTTACAGAGGAAAATGTGTCTTCATTGTGATAGTTTTACTATGATTGCAAGTCTCTAGTTTCCCGGTCTGGCAGTGACAAATGCTGCCAGAGGAAACAGTATGAGTATCATTTTCTATTTCTCTATTTAGGCAATTCGCCTGAACCAGAGAACACGTAAACCTACCGGAATTGGAGGGCCGTTGTAACAACGGCTATTCGTTCAAACCATTGGTGTAGAAATGAGCGAGCAGAGTCAATCCAACGCAACTGAAGTGATAATTTATTGATTATAATTAAAATATTATTAGGATATCTCTTACTTTGATTAAAACTGTGTAATATCTAGTCAGAATGGATACATGCGTGTAGAGCATGTAAATGTGAAAGAACATAAATATATCTGAAAAGTACTACTAAAAAATAGAGCGAGTAAGAATAGAGAAATGAGAGGAAGATGCGAAGAATAGGGAGAGAGAAAGATAAGAAGACGCCTGATTCATTCGTATAGGGAGATGTTTTCGATACGAACATACGAAGCTTTCGTGCTTGTCTCGTTTTCATATTAGTGATGGAAAAAAAGAGGAAGAGGATCGCATGCATCGAATAACATGAAGAACGTTTATCATAGAATTGCTTACAATCAAAACAAGATTGCTCTCAAGCATGTTCTCCCAGAAATGGAGTATGTATGAGCATACCCGTTCCGTGAACTGAAAAAGTAAAATGTCGTTCTTCAATAAGAGTTATTCTGCATGTTCCGCTAGTTGTGCACCCGCGGTTGAATCCCATAGTCATAAGATAGTCATTTGATTTTAAAAAAGAACAAATTAACGTACACGTCTAAATATTGAATACGTGAGCGCATCCACGGTTACGCGGGCGCGTTGGTGATTTATCCTGGGAAGTGCGAGAGACGTTGCTCTGAAGTACGATGTTATTGACTTGGTTTCAGGTCCCTAACACGATCTCTTCTATCGCCAAATCAGTGAAGCACATTGCTCTGGCAATGAAAACGGTGTAACGATGGCGGTCACTTAAATACACAAATTAATATGCCAACTTTGCACATTAGAGAGAACAATTAAAATCAAACCCACATTGCAAACTTTTTTTCATGAATATTAATCGTTTTCTCAGCAGGCTTGAGCAGAGGATGAAACAGTGTAGGCGTTTCACACTGAAATTAATCAAAAACATTGATGGAAGTGTTTTGAGCGAAAAGGTGGATGTAATAGGAAAATATACAACAATCATCAGTGAATGCCGTGTAAATGTATTTGGCAGTGAGCGATAGCAATGGTGCTTGTGGAATAGGGAATAAGGACGAGACGTTTTCTCCCGATGAGAGATAAGCCGTCCACATCTCTGCTTCTCTCAACTCTCTCGATTCTCGAGTCTCCCTCCCGTTCGATCACTTTTTTCGAGCTTCGACGTGTGTCATCGCTATATCTCACTTTGCAGTCGACATTTCGATAGAGAGAAGAATGGTTAAAAACGATGAATGAATCAGTGAAACGATTTTCATAGTAAAGGCAACGAATCAGATTGACAGGAGAAATATCATTACAATCTTCTTGAAGGCGTTATTAATGATTTCCATAAACATATTTTATCGATTGGGCCAATTATAGATTTCATACATAGTTCTAGTAGAGAGAGTGCATTCCAAGTGTAGAAACTGAATGAGTAGTCTTGAAGTCTTCCTGAAACAATTGTAAGAAGCTTATGAAATGCGTTTCCTTACCTGAACTCTCCTGAACTTCCAACAGGCACCGTGACCTGCGGTTATCATGAGCAGACCATTTGTTGTTAGGTCCTTCCAATTTTGATTATTCCCTCCCCTGAAAATAACATAATTAATCGACTGAGACAGTGGCATTTGAAGTTAAATTGAATCACGGTTTAAATGCTGCCACAATTTTCTCTGTCTATCATATTAAACTCACCAATCAATCAGTCTTAAAAGCATTGAAGACCCACCAATAGAGTGTCGAAAACAAACAACTAGTTGAAATATTCTGAATCAACTAGTTGAATTGAAACAGTCAAATCAATTTCAACTAGTTGAAAAACAAGTTATTTCAACTAGTTGAAATAGAAATCAACTAGTTGAAATGAGGGGATCGACTATTCGAATTCGTCATTCCTCGCCATTGCCGATCTGTTGAGTGGTAGATCTCACTCTCGCTGAACCATTTCTCACTCAATTCACACCGCTTTTAGACCAATGGACTAGTCAGAATGAGTTAATTTCAACTAGATAGTTGAATTGATTTCAACTAGTTGAAAACATGTTATTTCAACTAGTTGATTCATTTCAACTAGTCGAAAACAATTAAATTTCAACTAATTGAAATTTGGAAAACATTTGTTTTCGATACTCTACCCACCAATGAGAGTGAATTGTCTTATGACGTAGAAGCATTAGTAACATTGAGTTCCTTCACAATTGAAATGCCTTTTTACTTCGTTGATTGGAATCCACAATTTTCCCTTCTGTTGATACGCAAATCGCACGCGTGTAGAGCGCGCAATCTGAAATCAATGTAAAATAAGTAATCTCTAACATAATGCAAAAAATACGAGGAGACTGATAACGGTCGAGAAAGAAGCATAAAACGACAAAAGAAAGATGAAAAGGAAAAAAGAAAAACGACAGGCAGAATAGAGATGAGATAAGGAGAATGCCAAGCGAGAAAGATGAGAGGGATTCTGACTCAACGCAAAAAAAAAGCAAGAAACGAATGGGCGAGTGCAGCATTTTCTCATTGATTACACTGAGTTCGGAGTTGCGAGGGAAGGACTGGTGCAAAAATAACAAATATACTCGAAAGGGAAAGTCTTTTTTCATTCTATTAGTAATTTTGCTTCCATGGAAATTAAACCGTTGTAATTTAGTGTAACGAGAAGCTCCACCTTCCTTCGTATCGATCGGTCGCGATTTCTCTGATTCATCCATTCTTTCTCCATTCAACTGCCGCAATCTCTCCTTCTCTTTTTTCACGCTCATTCACTGTTGCCGACTACATACTTTTTTAACGCGATTCGTCCATTCCTTTAAAAAAAGTTATATTCCAGTTTCGCATGCTCTACACGCATGCGCCTCTGCGGTCTCCATCAAAATGGACAAGAAAAATATCAACTATTCGAAACTTACGAAAGTATGGCAAACTCCCAATGGTCTGCGGTGAATCGTACTGGATGTGTAAATTTAATTGGTGCAAACACTCTACGGTCAAGTGTACGGGCAAAGAGAGCTCCGACTGTCACAGGTGAATATTTTGATCTTTACAATCACCGGCCGCTCGCGGGTACCTCATTTCATTTTTGTTTGATTTTGTATCCGTTAACTTTCAAGCGTTCAGCTCTTCTTGAAAAGTTCCTATCGCTAATCCAATGACTCATTCAGAATCACTTTCCGTCCTGGTTGAAGCAATGCAGAATCAATAATATCTTGGACTAGTTTATCACAGACGGACACTGTCTCTGTATGCGATTATTTTCAAGTGCAGGAGTTTGAGGAAGATGAGTCTTTGTACAAAATATGAATAAATACAGTGAGATTGTTCATGAAAAATTGTCCAAGCACTTTTTCGTTAATCAACAATTGCATAAAAATGGAAAGAAGGTGTTATCGTGAGATTATTTTCCGTTCCACTCGTAGCTGACCTTTGACAAACGTTCGAGGGGCGGAGTTAGGGAAGAGGCCGGAGGAGCCGGTAGATCAAGTGTCCTCCTCCGCCCTTCCTTCCCCCTTCCTCTCTCTCAGACAATCGATAGTTCGCTAACCAGCAGATCTCATTTGCTGAGCATTTTAACCGCACGATATTCACAAAGAATTATCTCTCATCATGGTGAGAAAGGAAGGGGCGATATTGAAATCACTTGTCAATCAAGCTAGAAAGCGAGACTCTTTGTCTCTTTGTCCCGATATCCTGTCATTCACCACTGCTTTTTGTGTGCATGTTGCCATTTATTTCTCTATTTCCAGGTTTGCATGTTCTACACGCATGCACTACACAAAAATGGTGAAGTAGTAATCACGAGTTCCTCAACCGGCAAGAAAGTTCGAAAAAGCAACTATCGTGCGTTTGAAATGCTCAGCAAATGAGATGTGCTGGTTAGCGAGCTATTGATTGTCTGGGAGAGAGGAAGAGGGAAGGAAGGGCGGAGGAGGACAAGTGATCTACCGCCTCCTCCCGGCCTCTTCCCTTCTCCGCCCCTCGAACGTTCGTCAAAGGTCAGCTACGAGTGGAATGGAAAATAATCTCACGACACTACACGATGGCAGATTTCGAAATGTGGGTAATCGTCGCTTCGTTTCGCGTTCTATTTTACGGGCCAAGCGAACAAGAGAGCACGATCAATTTCAACGTTTCAGATAATAAGAAAAAAATGACCCTAGATCGGATCGGAATTCTCAAGTACTCGTGGTCGAATTATGGGCGATGACAGCACGACATTGTCTCAGGTAGACTTAGAACGCACCTTCTCCTCATTTCGCACGCTCACTCGCCCTTTCGATCGCTGAGAAAGCTCGTTAAGTGAAGAGAATACATGTATTTAAAACGAATTCTCGCCAGAATAGTGCCATTTCAGAAACTGCAATAAGACCGAAGCTTTGCGTAGTGGAGAATGATCAGTTCGATGACATAACAATATAATATTGATTAATGCTTGATAGAAATGTCAAGGATACTCTCGCGTTTGTCATTCGATAAATATATTCAGGGCTATCGTGACGACTTGTATCCAATACGTATCACATTTTCGTAGAACAAAAAATATATCGACAAATATATCGCACTTTCGTGGAACAAAAAATATTGAACCATCAGGTCATTATAAAAAAAGATTGATTGACAGTCCTTTGTCTATTCAAGCTGTTGGCCGAGTCGTGCCTCTAACGAGTGATAGAAACTGTAAACGCGAAATATGATTCCGTTTTCCGTTTTTTTTTTACAGATTACTGACGATTGTATCCCGCGAATAATCGTAATCGGATATAACATCCACACAATCGGCCATGAGCCCTGTTATTACCGGGGATAATCGTGCACCTCTTTGTGTAAAAAGAATAGCCCATATTCATGGCGCACAATTAGTGATAGATATTCTTCGCGCACCTCTCCTCGTTATTTTTCATACTCCCTCATCTTTCCCCCGCTTATTCCACCTTCTCACCATTCTACCTTGTCGCATTTCTCCTTTTGCTACATTTTCTTTCAATTGTTGCTAGCCTTTTCAGGTTTGCATGTTCTACGCGCATGCACTTTGTGGGAAAACCACGAAAAAAATAATTTGAAAAGATACAACCAAGAGACAAACCGAGTAAGTGCCGGAATCATCTGATCTAACCTCAATTATTCTTTCAGATTCGGTATATGTACTGTATTGGAAGCCTCCATTGATGAGTTTATCACAGGGCTGACCCAGTTCAAGTGATTCTTACCTTCTTGTCTGTGATTTAGAGCTCAAGCTATGAGCTTCCGTCTCTTCATTTCACACACTCTCTAGCCCGGTCGAGTGACGAGAGAGAGTGTGAAGAATGAAGAGACGGCGGCTCATATTTTGAGCTCTACTGTGATTCATTGACTAAAAGAACCCATTAGATCATCGCAATCTCACAAGTTGTCCATCGTGCATCAGCCTCGTCATTTTCCGCAACTGACAACTCCCTCGACCTAGCAGTAAGCCTGTCACAACTATAGCTCGAGATTTGAGACTCATCATTTCACACACTCTTTCGGCTGCTCGAATGACGAGAGACTGTTGGGAATGAAGAGATGGCGGCTCATTTCTCGAGTTATACATCAAAACAGTGTTTTGTTACAGAAAGTGCACGCACAGTATGAAGAGTTCCTGCATTATTGTGAACAAATGAACTAACAAGCCTGGAATGAATAAATAATTTTAATATTATTTCTATTTTCTGTCATCGTTCTTACTCCATTACTCAAAGTATCACACATTGCGAGAAAGGCGTTTTTGTGTCCGATAAGTCAATACGACTAATCATCAATGCCATATCCATTCCAACTCCGTTAAATGATACGATCGACAGAGCAACGGTATCAAGAAAATCCATCTGTGTTTTAGCTTTATCTATGAGAAGGAAAAAATTCTTTGGGATTGTACATACGTCCTTTGTCCCCCTTCGTCCCTCCGGTCGTCCATTCGCATAAGACCGCTGGGAATTTCGAGGAAGAAGAGGAATTCCATATAATATGAAGCTCTTCTTGCTCCAACTTTCGAAAAATCGCATTAGACGCGATTCAAACCACTTTAGCCATAGCCTTCGCCCTTTCGACGTGCACTCTAGTCCAGTACGTGCAGAATGAGAGTGAATTTATATCACGCTTCACAGCATTCTGCCCCGACAGAGAAGGGGGGAGCACTTTACATACGCAATCGCTCACTTTGCATGAACCGAACTGCAAGGCCTGGGCAAGGGGAGCGACCGCTCTCCCCGCTCAGTGATTTGAATCGAGCGGGAAATTGCAGTTCTTTCGTGTCGGGATTTTGGCGCGAAATTTGCATCCATTGTTCACCCTTATCTGGAGAGAACAATGGGGGTCAGAACGCTGTGGCTTGTCACGAGAGAATCGAGCTAGAATAGCAATTCTTGGGCATATGGCCAAAATCGTAAAATTAGTTAGCACCAGTTTTGAACATCTATGGTCATGTTCTAACATCCCCCAAAGTCTGTTTGCGCAGAGATCATTTTGGAGGTCCCTACACCGGGTCGATATCCTGGATCCCCAACTTTGAAATGAAATATCTCGGTTAGGGTTCATTTTTGAGAAAAAATATTCTAAGTGTTACCCCAACTATTTTTCCTTGCCCTATCGATCTTTCCCGGTTAGAAGTCATGAAAGTGATTTTTAACGGTGCTACATTCAACGATGCATAACTCAAAAGTGTAGGAAAAGGCGCAGCAAATTTTTGGATATGTTGTGCGCTAAGTCGTGTTCTTTCGAATGAGTACCTTACGAAAAATATGCATCCATGGAGCGATATCATTTACTACTTGAAGATTTTGAGTTTATTTGAAAACATTTTTCCGCAATGAAATATAGAAAATTCCATTCATTCTGCACGAGTCGCTGAAAAAAGAGCGGTGTGGAAAGAATTTCTTTGTTGAAAAAAATCTTCAAATGATCCCAAAACCTTCAAGTTAGTAAATGATATCGCTCCATGGATGCATATTTTTCGTAAGGTACTCATTCGAAAGAGCACGACATAGCGCACAACATATCCAAAAATTAGCTGCGCCTTTTCCTACACTTTTGAGTTATGCATCGTTGAATGTAGCACCGTTAAAATGCACTTTCATGACTTCTAACCGGGACAGATCGATAGAGCATCACAATTTAGCTGGGGTTAGCCTTGGAACATTTTTTCTCTAAAATACACGAAAACTGAGATAATAATGGTTAAAGTTGGGGATCCAGGATATCGACCCGGTGTAGGGAGCTCCAAAATGAACTCTGCACAAAGGGACTTTGGGGAATGTTAGGACATGCCCATAGGTGTTCAAAACTGATGCTAACTAATTTTACGATTTTGGCCCAATGCCCATCTTCTGCTCGATTTTCTCGTGACAGGCGTGATATAAGAGTCTATGCATTGCCGGCAACGGGCTTCACTCTCTTCTAATGCACTTTCCCCAAAGGACACTCTCCTTCAATCTCTTTCCCTCGATTCTCGCGAATGAAACCCTCTCTTCCCCATTTCTTCCCAATGTGTATCTCGCAGTCGCGCGCTATTTTTTATCATAACCAAAATCGAATCCTTACATTGTAATTTTTTCGATCCCTACACGGTCTCTGCGTGGCTGCTTGCTGCAAGGGAAGGACTACAAGAATCAAAATAAAAGATAAATATGGTAAGTTGGTATTTTTTATCTTTAAAAGTATCATGAATTAAAATACAAAAAAAAACAAATAAATGAGGCGGTTTGCGTTAGGATCAACAAGTGTCGGGAACAGGTAAAAAAATCGAAAGTGCTCAAAAGTTGGCCCTAGGTGTTATTTTCAATGCTGAATAACCTGGTATGGTCGATTTCGCAATATGTCCCCTTTTCGCTCCAGGGGGGCACCCCCTCATTT
>LS485821.1:20883-32515 GCA_900490705.1 Pristionchus arcanus
TCGACCATACCAGGTTGTTCAGCATCGAAAATAACCCCTAGGGCCAACTTTTGAGCACTTTCGATTTTTTACCTGTTCCCGACCCCCGTTGAGGCTTGTTGATCCTAACGCAAACGGCCTCATAAATAATATTTATTCGTTTCAGACTATGGCCATCTCCAATCGTATGGTAATCCTGCCCAGGAAGACATCTTCTCTACCTATATCTTATCATTTAGTTGTAATTTACTGAAATAAAGATGTATCGAATCGATGTCTGTTGGAGCTAGTCACGCACAATATAAAATGTATATGAAGGGATAAACTTTGCTCTGAGGGATCGCTCTAGTCATTTACAAATAGGTAGGCTCAAGATAAAAAATATGCACCATCGCAAAATTTGAGGATCCAAATTTGTGTTGATCGAATGATGGCCGACCGAAATTCCAAAATCTCTCAAATTCTTCAATTTGGGGACTTGTGAAATAAAGTTGCAGTTCGATTGTGATAGTATTTTTGCGGGACCTTTATTCTTTTTGTTCACAATTATCTGGATAGATCAAATGAGTTCTCCAAATTTGAATAGTTTTGCAGCGAAATGTCAGAGATTGAGTATAATGTTCCTTGTCCATGGCATGACAGTTACGTCCACAAACATGGTGATATTCACGGACTGATCCTACGTTTAAAAGATTACCCGAAAAGTGTAAAATCGCCTGACGTGAAAACACCTTTACCTTTTATTTACCCTCCAAAATTAGGAAGCAACAAAAAAAACCAGTTCACGATTCGCCGTGCACGTGTTGTTCTCTTCCGTGTAATCGGTTTGTTTTTTGCTAACAGAAGTGTATTCTCTCGCCAATTTCGCTGTATTCCTCGTTTCTACCGATTTCTTGCTATAACAGTCGCGCATTTATCACTAATCTGCCCATTTTCCGATCCCTACACGATCTCTTCATCCGCAAGGAATGATCAAAGCTGGCATTGACACGATTTTCGATATGGAACACTGTCGTGATGCTAGTCTAACCAGGTATGTTCATTGCGCACACCATTAAAGGTAAAGGTGTATCCACGTCAAGCGATTTTACGTCGTAAGACAACGCTAGGTGGGACCCGGCCAGCTGTTAGACGGACTACGTACTCTGCTGTCCAATGCTTTCTAGGGTAGCCTTACCTTTCGCAACCAAAGTCACTACCAATTTGCCGACCCCGGGGGGATAGCAAGGCTTGGTTGGCCTCGGCGGGGGATTGAACTCGGTACCCTTCGAATGGCGAGCGGCGCCTTATACCACTCGGCAATCCCGCCATTCCACCATTAGTATGATGTATTGTTGATAGCTCTATAGGCGCCTCTCTCACTTCGCAATGCTCTCTGGCCAGTCAGGCAGAGCGAGAGAGTATTCAAAACGAGTTTCGTTATTGCCCTCGAATTTGCTTCACAATCACATTCTTCAGGACTACTGGGCTGTTCAATGCCTCTATCATGGATGCTTTTGAGAAGGGATGGTCAAGATCACGAAGGAAGTGCAGTGAGGGAACGAATGAAGTAGGATGAATAGAAGCATCTTAAGCACAAGTATGTTTTTAGGAAATGATAAAAATAACGTTTCCTTGTAATTTATAGTCGAAATAAAAATAATAAGGCATACTGCACAAAAGAATGAAATTAAATTTTTTCAGGTAATCAATTTCTCCGAAGACCCATCTCTCACTGGCAGTTAAGTGGATACCTTTATGTATATGTGAGTTTTAATTACGATAATTATCGATCGACAGTTATGGTTATGGTGCGAAAGAACTGGAAGATTATAAAATATCCCTATAGGTAATAGATAGGCTACTTTGTAGAGGAGCGAGACGTTGCTGACATTAATTCCCTAAATTCACCCCCTCTCCAATATGAATCTACTGTGCGGTTCACTATTTAACTTATCCGTTGGAACTTGGGGGCCCTCCTCATGATGCATATGCAGTCAGCCAGAGCCAGATCATACATATGGGCTGGGAATGGAGGGAGCTAGGGATAGATGAACAGATTAGAAGAATAATGTGTAGAGTTCTCTTGTTGAAAAAAGTAATTTCCAATAACACTAATGGATTTCCAATAGTATCCTCATTCTTCACACTCTCTCGTCGCGAGTGCTGTTAATCCCCTTGTTCGGCTTATTGGAAATCCGGAAAATTTTCCAATAAGAGAACTCTAATAATGTGCTGTTGTTCACAGTGGACGCGCAGCACGCGTAGACTTGATGGTGTAATCATTTTAATCAATTTAGGTCGATGGTCAAATTCATTGATGCTGGAAGACGTGAGGAAAAGAAGAAGAAGAAGAAGAATATTCCGACGAAGATCGTACTCATTTCCGAGAATCGACTTTGTGCTAATAAATTGTAATTTCATATGTTGGCCGCTGAATAATATTACATTATCGTGCGTTTGAAATGCTCAGCAAATGAGATGTGCTGTTTAGCGAGCTATCAATTGTCTAGGAGAGAGGAAGGAGGAAGGAAGGGGGGAGGACACTTGATCTACCGCCTCCTCCCGGCCTCTTCCTTTCTCCGCCCCCTCGAACGTTCGTCAAAGGTCAGCTACGAGTGGAATGGAAAATAATTTCACGATACACTATGGCAAACAAACCGGAAGCAGGGAACTTCATCCTTTTGTAAAATTTAGACACTAGTCTCAGTGAGACAGAGAAGCGAAAGAAGCGAGATAGTGTGTAGTAGGGTTGGCTAAACAATATTCTAAACGTAGCAGGTTTAGCTCCCCCTACGCTGTATGCCCCTGAGATCGGAAGAACTCTCTTCATTTCGCATGCTCTCTCGCTCGCAACTAGGGAAGAGCAGGGGAGAGGGAGCTAAACCTGCCACGTTTAGAGTATCGTTTAGCCAACCCTAGTGTGTAAGGCGCGGAGAGCGGCATTATTACAACGGGTATCTGGCGTTTCTCTCATCACCCAGATCCGAGTAGTCCTGTCACCACATTCAATCACAACAAGCTGGATCGATTAAACCCCTTATCCATCCTCTTATGCTGCTAATTCCCCTTATTTCGCACCCCTGACACCCATAATTTCATATGTTAGCCGCTGAATAATATTACATTGCACTATCGCAAACAGCAGGGAAATTCATCCTTTTGTAAATTTTAGACACTGGTCACTCAAATCTCTTTGCAAATAAACAAAAAAAACAGTTCGCAATTCTTGGGTGTGAACGATGCTTAATCGACGCAAAATTCAAAAGCTGCTGTTTTTGAATTTAGCGTCCTTCTTTTTGGCGTCTTTTTTTGCGTCATCTGGGCAGCTTAATCACTCAATTAATCACAATATTCTTCATTCATCCTCTCGTTTCTAATTCTTTCCTAAATAATAACATTTTCCTGTTGTTCTCTTCGATTCCATTATCTGTTTATACATCTCAATCGGCTCATTTTCCGATCCCTACATGATCTCTACATGCCTTGATTGACTAGCGGACAAGACAACAATTCGCACATGGTAAGGAGTTTAGTTCCTTTCCCATTTTTTTTGTTTGCCTTGGTAAACCCACAATAATAGCAACAATGCCAAAGTGTGTGTTGATCTCGCTTTTTAAAAATGTTCTTACATAGCGTTTACGTATTTTTAAAACGATAATATTCCAGAGATCTCACTCATCATCATCCGTAGCGTACGATGAGGTCGTAGAGGAAGTCGCTTCATCGTCGTCCCAGGTTAGTAAGAGGGGAAGAAGAGCCTGCCGCCTGGCCCCGGGATACGCGGATCTGGCGTGCTCGTGAAAAGTGCAATTTGGACTGTGATTGTTACGAAAGACATTTGTGTGCTTTCAGGAAATTAGACGACCCTCGATATCTGCAAACAATTCCGTTGAGGCGAAGAGAGATGTAATCGTTGTATCAGAGGTGAGTAAGATAGGAATCCAATAGAAAATAGAGAAAAAGTAATGAACATCTAGACGACTCTCACAAAAGATTCCCACATGTCTTTAGGTCCTACAATCAATATTAGAAACAATTGACATTCTCGAGAACATCTGCGATATCGAAAACACGGAAGTGGACAGTGTTCAGGTAGGTGTCTTGTGTTTTATCAATTGCACACGATGATTAGTGAAAACGGGAGAAATAATCTGTGCAAATGTCAACTATTATAGGATCGTGCTCCTCATCCTCAATTGCTCAGGAAAGAAAAGAGAAATAAGAAGAACAAAGGAGAGATTCAGAAGCTCAATACAGTAATTCCGTGGCATTTCTTTGTTAGTTATCTTTCTAAAGTTTCACAGTGGTAATAACGTCTCCGCTATAATCAATAATTATAACTATATTTTGCAGCCAAAAGAAATGCAATCCCTGCCCACACCATTCGTATTAAAGGTACGAAATATTTCTTTTCATAAGATTACAAGAATAGAAAAATACATCATCTAAAACACAAGTCTAAAACAATCTATTTTTTTCAGATTTCCATTAATGATTTTCTTAAATGGAAAAACATGCACACTTGTGGGATTCGTTCGATTGATAGATTCAAACTAGGAGAGAGGTAACATTGAGCGTAACAAGCGAGTTTGACACACTGCATAACCAACGTGGAACCAACGGCCCATGTAAGTGCAAATGTTGTTGTTCGAGAGGAATAATAATATTTTAATAATGAAATTTACAGATGCATTATGGTCGCCAGGACAAGATTCGAGAAATATTTTTGTAATTCTTCTGATTCATCCGAATCAATGGACAGTTCATTCAAGGAAACTGCAGTCGTCCAATTAAAAGACAAGGAACTGATGAAACATATGGAGGAGGTAAGCTAACAATTGTACAATTGTTCATTGATTTACCAAAATAATACTAAAGCGTACATTTGTTGCAGATTTTGTTGATGGAGGGAAACCACCGGCGTTACTCCCCAATAGACGGATACACTGCTGAGAACATCAATATTCCCCAGGAGATCAGAGTAAAAAAATAAATTTGTTCACGTTAGTGCAGTTTGATAGAGGTCATGATTGAAACGAGAGTTTGAAATTCGGGGCGGATAATTCGGACCTGGCCGGGTAATGTAGGTCGAAAGTGAGGAATGATAGTTACCCGGGATAGTTGGAATGAAATGGTTCCTTTTAGTGTAGTCGTATCTGAACGCTTTCAAAGCGGAATCCGAACAAATATACAAGAAGAGAGAGCGATGCAAAGTGGGAGAGGGAGGCGATTCCCATCCTCTTCCCTCTCTCAATTTGCATGTTGATCTACCTTTTGCACCGCACATCTTGATTTTCCCTGAGCCCTGTAGAAACTTTAAACACTTGTATCTCGCTTCAGAATTGAGCTAGAGTTTTAAAATTTGGGGAATCACTTCGCTATCAAGGTGCCAATCGGCCTGTACTGCCAGTTTACCTACGAAAACGTTGACTTTCGCCCTTCTTTAATTATGTTTTTAAATTAATTGAGGGAAATTTTAAATTTGTTATCGGAGGCCGATAGGCGTTGATGCTTTCATGATAGGCAAGATTATGAGAGAAAAAAAGAGAAAAAACACAGAAAGAAATAACAAATCACTTCAGACTGCTGGGATAATTCTCGGGCAGCATGCAACTATGGTTCTTCAGTATCAATGCAGTGAACGATGACAAGTGGATGTAAAAAAATTAAATTGTATGATAAATGATGTTCTGATGATCACAATAACATTGATGCAATTAACAGGAAAAAGCCATAAATAAATAAAACTACTATAAACATCCAGTTCGCGATTTTTAGTGCGTGTGTTGGGAACTACCGTACATTCTCTTTTCTTTTTGCTAACAAAATTTTCTTCATTTTTTCTCAAATTCGCTCTCCTGATTCAGCCGTTTTATTTGCCATTTCAATTTTTCTTATGACTAATCTAATATGTTACATTTCCGATCCCTACACGATCTCCGCATGCCTTCCGCAAGACATGAAGAAGCCAGGGTAAAAGATAAAAAGGTAAGCCACGCAAAAAACTGCGCGTAGCGAAATTGCTATTAAACTATTACCGTCGAACCGGCAACCCTAGGTGACACACATTCAACAATTTTATTGTTAAAACAAAATTTTGTAAGCTCTGAAGTGTATGAAGTTAAGTGTCCTCCATCGTGTTTGTTGGTGTTTAAAGGTGTATCCGCGTCAAGCGGTTTTACAGTCGTAAGACAACGCTAGGCGGGACACACTGGTAAGGCCAGCTGTTAGTGGTTGCACACCTCATTATATTTGTTTCACGTATATCTGAAGTTTGCTAAAAATTTGAAGAAAAGTTCAACGCGCAGGAATGTCGAAAGCTAAATTCATAATTAATTGCAGGGCAAAACCCGTCGTTGATGGCATCCGAGAGGCGATCTTCTCCCTCATTGCGCTCACGGAACTGAGGGCGATCACCAGAAAGGACTTTGCGGCTGGCGATGCAGCAAAATACTTTTGCTGAGGAATGGGCCCCCAGTATGTCAAGAAGACCGTAGAGAAAGTAGAGAAGGACAAACGTGTATGAAAAAAGCCGAGGAGAAAGTTGAGAGAGAGAGAGAGAGTCTGCTTGTTGGACCTACTTGTGTTGACCACCCATGCTATTCATCACTTTGTGAATCTATTCTTGTTTACATTTTTAAATTACCTTCAATTTAATTTGGAAAAATTAATTTTTATTGCACAATCTCACACAATCGCAAAGAATAGAAGTTGTCGTTCAATCATTTCTGCAAATATAATTACACTTGGATGCAATGAGTTAGTGATTAGTGAGGGAAAGTGGATCCAGTGGGAATAAAGGACGTTTGGTAGGGTTATCTAAGCGGAAATTCCCATAATAAATTTCTTCTCTTTTGAGAACGAGAGGTGAAGTGAATCAAGAGGTGTTGATCCGTAAAACTTTAGTTCGCGATTGACTGTTTGTGGTGTAGTGCACTATCGTATACATTGCAACTCTGTGAGACCCTCAGTTACTATTCTTATTCACTTTTTGATTGTCGATCACTATCAGTTCGGTTTGTTCGATTTTTTTTCGCCAATTGTTAACATCCATCTCTCATCCGCTCATTTTCCGATTCCTACATGATCTCCACGTCGTCTCCATCGAAGAACACAGCAATCAAGATAATGAACGCCACGAGGTAAGCTATCCTTGTTCCATTCTTAGTGAATCCACTGCCAGGGGGTTCCAGGCGCATGCCAGGGGAGTGAAAAAATTCCTCGACTTCTCATTTCGCCAAACTCACTTGCTCTTTCCGACCGGCGAGAGAGCACAGCGAAATGAGAGATCGAGAAATTGTCCTCACACATGTATTGCAGATTCAAACAGCGCTCCACGTCGTCTCTTCACTAAGACGTACAGAAAGAATCAAAGAAGCGTTCAATATGGCTCTACTCTTCCTGTCTCTGAGAAGCGTAGTTTAACCATTCGTGATGAACATTCCACCGCTGACTTTGGATGAATGAGATCGTGTAGTGCCCAGAATACGTGGTTGCACAACGTACTGGAGATGTTGACATTAGGCGATGACCTGTATGAATTGCGGACTATCTGTTTTCGAATCTGTGCAAAGTCCGATTTACCGCATGCTTCAAGATAAATTGTAATTGTATGATTTATGCGCTGGACAATTCACTATCGATTACGTCTAACTATTTCAAATAATCACAACATTGGTAAGACGAGTTTCTCGAATACCAGTGTTTCCAACAAGGTAAAACACTGAAAATGTCAGTTCGCGATCCTCAGATTGGAGAGCGATGGACTGAACCAGAGAAGTGAAATCGAAAGCTTATATAGGGATAAATTGGATGTAAATTGATTGGATGTAAATCGACGAGAGACAAGGGAGAGACGAGAGACATAATCTCATTCTGGACTAATTGATTTGTTGACGAATGGTCTTCATTCACATTTTTCGATTTTTTGTTGTTTTTTTTCACAAAAACTAAGCACTAGGATCTAAGAAGCACTGAGCCTTATTCTAAGCACTGAGCCTGATCCTAAGCACTAAGCCTAAGCACTAAGCACTAAGCACTAGCACTAAGCCTAAGCACTAAGCGCTAAGCGGTAAGTCTAATGATAACATTTGAGTGCTTAGTGCTTAGTGCTTAGGCTTAGGCTTAGCGCTTAGCATGCTTAGTCTTTTGTTAGTGATCATTACATGTGTGCAGCGTCTAGGAAAGAAAGGCGAAAGATCGAAATGAACTAGACGACCGTGCGGAATGCGCCGAATGAGTGGAAATGGGAGGGAGGGAAAAGTGGAATAGGGAGGGCCCCCCCAACTGCAGAAGCGCCGAAGAACAAAAGAACAAAATATCGAATTTTCGAAACCTTGAATAAATGAAGTGTTTTATTATGCTTGATCATGAAACCACAATTAACCAAATAGAAGCTGTTGCAAAATGGACTGCTCCTAATACGTAGTGCTCCTGAGCATTCCCACTTGTGGGCAACGGGAAAAATGCCCAGGTCAGTGTGGAGTAGGGATGGCATGGCTGAAATGCCTCTCTTTTTTTCTCGTGATCTCTCGCAACCAAGAGAACCATGTTATCATATAGAAGGTGACGTGGATCGCGAATATTTTTTTTTGTTGTTTCTAACCAATAATACAATGGCGAACCTGGTGAGGCCTAGTGGACCTCAAATCAGTCGAAATCACTACTGGACAAGGCAGATTCAGGTGAGAGGCGTGAAATTGCACGAATCTGAAAGAAAATCAGTTCGCGATTGGTAGCACTACCGTATTCGTCTCTGTGTCTCTGTGACGCATATTTTCTCAGTTTCTCTTTTCATTCGTTTTTGCGAAATTTTTGACCATTATTTGTTCGGAACTCACTTTTCGCGTCAAAATTGACCTCTTATATCTCTTTAACACTACGATCCTTTGTGGAAAATCCACATTTCCTCCTAAGGATTTCCAACTGTTCCATTCATTGAACATTCGTAACTCAATGGTGAATCTGATCCTTTTTCGATCTCTACATGACCTCGACCATTTCATCTTCAAGGAGAATAATTAGTGGAACAATGAATAATTAAACAAGGTAAGCTATTATATTTTTCGATTCTTTGCTAACCTTGCTCATTATTGGGTGTAAATCGATTTGATGCCTTGTTTTAATATTATTAATACATTGTACGTTGTCGAAACATTCCAATTTCCAATCGATCCATTCAGATTATCCATCACCAATTCACTATGGCTCGTCACCCAAGAAAAGAACATTCGTGAGAGTGCCAAGGTAAGCGATAGATAAACAGTTGGTACAATTCTCAAAACAGAATCTGCATTTATCAGTGATAGAACTCTTTGTCTATAAGAATACTTTGCTTATTTTTAAGAATTAAACAGTGATCGCTCCATTACAGAAACCAATACTGACGATGTTCCATAAGAAGCACTGCTGAATGAGGTAATTTACTGTTTTTCTCTATTTGTGGTAATCACGCTACGATTTATTTTTGTGCACACGAGTAATGGCTCATTTTTAAAGGGGCTCAAAGGTGTGTCGAAGTCACCGCGCGTGGAAACAAAGATGTGAGTGAAATTCCCGACTTGTCTCAATCTGTAACAATTTTTTATCTAGATCATGGAACCGATTTAACAACACCAAAGAGAGCAAGCATTTTACCAACAATCATAATTCTTTGGATAAATTATGTTTATATTTTACATGTCTTTGAAATTATAAAGAAAAGAAGAGAAGTTGAGGTGCACTGGCGTACCTGCCGTCAATCATTTTACTTAGGGAAAATGCAACACATGCATTATCCATGTGTCGACAGCAAAATCACTCCCAATATCCACTTAATGCACATTGGATCAGATCACTTGATCGTATACGAGAGCGCCCTACAAGAGAAAACGCCAAAAGACAGTTTGCAAGTGATTGTGGTGTGCACTATCATATTCATCATTTGCACTGACGCAGAGCTCTGATCAGTAACCATTTTCTGATGTTTTCCCTTGATCAACTAGAGTTGTCAGCATTAAGAATCCGTCTCTTCACTGCACACGTCTTGCACTGTCTCACTGGTCAAAATCAATGAGTACACAATATATTTAGTCCAAAGATGATGAACAAGAAATAGTGCACGAAGAATAGTACAACGGCCACAATGCATGATCCGAAATGTTCTTGTGATTTGAAGTGCAGGAGACCTGCAGGGGAATGATACACAATGATCACTTTGTCTTCGAATTACAACGAATTGTGAATCACCTCTTCTTCGGCAGCCGCAGCCTTCTTTCTCCCGAATACGTTCGAGTTTCCAGCAAATGGTCGAACATTTGAGACTCCAATGATGAGCATTAGCAGCAAGAGGCATCTGCGATCTCTCCACTTAGGTCGTTGGTGTTCAGACCGAGATTGTGACTTATCGATTCAGACCTATAATCATTGCATCATTGCTTCGGCCGAGTGATCAAGCGTCGGAGTCAAGTCGGTAATGAGTCAAGCAGTTTTACAGCCGTACTACTACGCTAGGTCCACCGATTAGGTCGGCTGTTAGACTAATTCGTTGACTTAATTCCGATCAATGATGTGTGCTCACCTTTAGTCACATTATCATCCATTTATCTTGAGCCAATGGCGAGTTAGCGTAGGTAACTGGAAAAAGTTCGTTGTGAATGTTCGTCAGTTAATATTTACGAGAATGTAGGATGATGCAATTGTAAATGACAGGAAAATAGAGCAATGCAATCTCTCATGATGCTCTCTGATTAGAATGCTGTAAAAAAATCATCATTCTGCAAAGGGACCGATTTTTGGATGATAGTCTCCAAAGGAGGAGATGGAAACAGTCAGAAGAGACGATAGAAATTGAAAGAATTGTGAACTCTGACAGAAAATCGAGTTGGTTAAAAGAGAGAGTTAGTTTTTGCTAAACGCCCAATGGTTGGTTGGTGGTCTCTCATAACCGGCTCCTCTTTTCGCAAAAACGTTCGATGGGCAGTTTTACAGGGAAAGGAAAGTGAGATTTAATCGTTTCCCTCCCTTTCGCATTCAAATAAAATCATCGTTGATCTTTCCAACTTTCATGGCGTCAAATTGGTTACGCTGTACGGGGACAACGGGTATGCTTCTTTTTTATCTGTCACTCATTCCTTACACTCTTTGATATCGCCTATTAAAAAGCCTGTTAGTGATCAAATGAGCGTAATAAATGATACTCTTCGATTGCATTCTGTATCTTCACATTAAACAAAGCGTCTCCCATTTCTCATGTGATCTCAAACTAATCACTTATGAGAGAGCACTGCCACTGATTGTACGAGTAATTCATACTGAGATTAAGTGAAAAACGAGAATGTAGGCTGAAGATACTGATCGAATGTTCGGAAAACGAAGGAAGAAATTCACTACTGATCTCAGCGATAAAACAGCGATAACGTTATTTAAAGAGAGTCTGCAGCCAAATATTTTTTTATCTTATTCTCACTAGCGATTTTTGACAAGATAGAGCTCAAAATTCTACGAATTTTGAAGAAAACCGCATATTTTTGCGATTTTTTTAAAGGCAGTTATGATTTATGGTGTATTGAGGGTTACTGTCGCTCTCGCATATTAAGATTTTCTGTCTTTTCCTAAATTTTTGTTAAAATTAACTGTTCTGAGTAGAAAATCGGAAACCTGACCTGATTTTGACTGTCAACTGATAAAAAAT
>LS485821.1:33206-102289 GCA_900490705.1 Pristionchus arcanus
CCCAAATTTCAAGGAGAATTCGCCTGTGCCGGTCGTTTATCGATAACTATTTTCCCCTTCATGCAAACCGAAAAAGTTGATTATTGGTCACCGCAAATCTGAGCCGAAAGATTTTCTGAGCTTAATGGATAAAGCTCGACGAGATGATTCGAACGATATGCTGAACGTATAGGTTTCCGGTGTGGGCCTGCGAAATAATCGTTCCAGAATGTTTTCGTATTCACTTTTTACTATTGTCGAGGGAATCGGGAGTGAGACAAAAGGATTTTGAGCCTCCGCGCCGCTCATTCCGTGCGAGAGGGCGCGGAATGACAGGGTGGAACGCTCTTCTCTCTCTAGAAAACACAAAATGGGGTTAGAAAAGGAGTGAAAAATTGTTTCTGCGACGATTATTTCGCAGGCCCACACCGGAAACCTATACGTTCAGCATATCGTTCGAATCATCTCGTCGAGCTTTATCCATTAAGCTCAGAAAATCTTTCGGCTCAGATTTGCGGTGACCAATAATCAACTTTTTCGGTTTGCATGAAGGGGAAAATAGTTATCGATAAACGACCGGCACAGGCGAATTCTCCTTGAAATTTGGGTTCGGACACCTTTAAAGTCGAATCTTGAAAAAAATCCTGAAGCGAGTTATAGCTCGCCAAAGATGGCTTTTTCCGGCTATCCAAAAGTTTCATGACCTGCCATGCTCCGGAAATTGAAAATTTCGAACAAAGCTCGACGCTATCTTTTTAGGGACCCTATGGGCTATGGAAAATTGGCTTTAACACGCTTTTGATTTTTTTCATGTGCCAGCATTTATTCAATTCTTAGGTGACACGCGTGATATTATGTACAGCGTGTCAGGCGGGGGAAAAATCTCATTTGACATTTTTGAGCCTATTCCGCCCTCTCACTATAGCGACATTCGAGACACCGTGTCGGTCGGTGGAGAATGACTTGACTTATCGACATTTTTACTTCACATCTTTCATTCGGATGGTGAAACATATTATCAGCCCTGTTTACTTTTTCTGGCAAATAGCACAGACCAAATAATCATTTGAATTCAAAGTGAAACACATCTGAATTCAGTTGAATTTCGCCAAAAACTTCTTCTTTTTTCAGTTTGCTACATTTATCAAATCATTTGAGAGTAGACATAATGAGCTATAAAATATAAAGGGTCCAAACCTGTCGAAAATGACGAAAAACGGCTGTTTTGGCTACATCACGGCTAACTCCTCATTGGGGAGTGAAGCTGTTGACATGGCGTTTTGGCGGGACCTTTCCTAAACCCTTTCCCCACAATCTGAGTGCTCCCGATTTATGAATTTCGATCCCAGTCAATAGCTACACGCATGAAAAGCCCGCAAACCTTGCCAAAACCCTCATTTCACCCCGCTCTTCTCTCTCGCACGGCGCAGAATGACTCGGCCGAACTCCGCCACGCAAATGAGTTTTTTCCCCCGCCTGACACGCTGTGTTATGGCTCCGAAATGGATCACTTTCCTGGAATTTACCCGAGTTATTTTATTTGTCAATTGAAAGCATTGCACTATTCACTGTACTTCTGAATTAATTCGTAACTAACTCACGTTTATTCTCATGTCTCCGGTCTGCTGGAATGTGAATTACTTTATAGATTCGTTCCCAAGCCTCGTTCACATTTCGATAATAGACTTATTTTTCCGGAATCATTGATGCTGCAAAAATGAGTGAAAGAGGTGAAAATCTTTTTGCATTTACCTTATAGACTTCATCAATTGGCTGAGCGAAGTGTGGGTTAGTGTTAGGGTTGGCCAAACGAGGCTTGCGGGCTCGTAATAGGGAGAGGTCACATTGCGGGCTCGCAACGATGGAGAGAGCGTAGGGGGAGGATTGCGAGCCCGCAATCTCGTTATCGTTTAGACAACCCTAGTTAGTGTAGGTAACTGAAAAGAGAGAAAAAGAGAGATACTGAAGAGAGCAAACAATATTGAGAATAAAAAATAACTCTGGGATCGTGCGGAAAAAAATGAACGTTCTTTTTTTTTCGGGAGCAATTGAAAATAGAAGGATTGAATAGTCTTCTCTTCTTTTTTACGAATAATGTAAAAGGGGATAACGATTTTATAAATGGAGAATAGGGGTTCTCGTATTTGGGGAGGAAGTTCGAATAGGCTGTAGAGAAAGAAAGTAGCACAATTGATGGTGTATCGGAGGAAAGCGACTTGGCGGAAAGAGAGAGAGTTAGTTTTTGCCCTCTGCGCTTTGGTGTCTAGGTGGTCTCTCATAACCTGTTCCTCTTCTTGCAAAAACGTTCGATGGACAGTTTAAAATGAAAGTGATATCTAATCGCTTCCCTTCGTTTTCGCATTCACACAAAAAGTAAGCCTGATCTTTTCAACTTTCCAATACGTCAAATTTGGATACGCTGTAACGGGCAATCGAAATGTGTAGATAGTGAGGAAATTATTTCTATGAATGAAGCAGATGTCAACACTCATGTCTTTGTTTCTTCTTTAAATATTCCCGAACATCTCTCGAAGTTCTAGCGTTCGTTTATGGAAAGAGTGGAGGAGACTAGGCGTACACACTTTCCTTATCATTCCTTATCACTAGTACATGCCCATCGATTGTTAGCCACTCCTTGACAATCGTTTATATTTTCATTTCTTCCTTTTTCATCTTGCATTCATTTTTCCTAACATATCGATAATACTTGAATATTACAGCTGCTTACATCAGCTCAACTAGATATGATTTTAATCAACAGATGCAACAAATAATATTTCCAGGAGTAAGTGGGCTTTCCCTTTCATGACAACAAGTTTAGCGGTCTATTAAAAAAATGAGTCTTTGGATCATGGTGAAACTAATCCGTGAAACTAGAAATGCATAACATAACAATGTATAACACAATTTACATTACTTAAATGTGTTTAAACGGTTTTTCTTCAGGACGCTCAAGTAGCATACGACATATTATGCAGTGCAAGGAAAATGCAGAATTGAATGGTGAAGAGTCACTGAAGTTCTTTGAAGATCACGAAGAGACGGAATACACAGACCAAGCTATTTGTTCGATAAACTTTACATTGGATGAACCATGGATAAATACTATTGGCGAACTTGTTATTCTGGTGCACGTCAGTGTTGATTTGAAAGAGATTACTCTGATTGAATCTGAATCTGAAGAGTTCTGTGAAATAACAAAATAGGCTGAATGTCTAGGTTATTTTTCTAGCACACAATAGCGCCCGATAGACGACTCTTTGTCAAATCGTCCTGTCAATCATTGAAAAAACAGTCAATAGATTTCATCCCTCTTATCGTCATTTTTCTTCTTCTCTTTTTTTCTTCCGCAACATTCCGCTGCGCTTGACATTGTGAGTGTAAGGATTGAGAGAAGCTAGGAACCCCATTCCTCGCACTGAACGAAATCTCTTGCCTTCTGATTCATCTTTTCGCGTTCTATTCATCTCGCTTTTTTGTATGATTTCCTCCCTACTCACTTCACATTCTCTCTGAACCGTAATGCTACCGTCCTCTTCCCTCAATCAACAATTTTTAAAATCTTTTTAGCTGTCTACAACAGCTCAACCATGACTTTAATCAACAGCTGAACCAGAAATATTATGAGTAAAGGTGAATCGGTTATTAACGAATTCGTTTGCAAATTTTCGCCGGTTCAGCCAAGTCAATTAACTCTTTGAGGTTCGGAAATATCTTCGTGGATAGGCGAGCCGTGGAGGAATGGCTCTCTTTTCCCAACTGTGCTCAGTATCCAGAATGTCTAGAGCATTCATTTGAAGAATTGTAAGATAAATCCATTTTATTTTAAAATCTTAATCTTAAAAGACACAAATCTCAATGATAAAATCGATGTCAGATAATAGTGCTCGTTCAGGAAACGGAAATGCCAACACTGCCATGGACGTTCTGGCCCAGAATGCTCTCAGCAGGACGTCATGGACCTATGCGGGCTGAACTGAATCAGAACTTCATGTTTTGATGCACGAATTGGCCATCACCAAGATGTGTCTAATGAGGGAACTCGAATTTTCCTCGATTAAGCCTTCGGGCAGTCACTCAACAAAAATGCTCAAAAGATGTCTATTGCAATGAACGAAAATAAATAATTTCTGTGGAATTCTTGCCAGTTCCTGAACAAGCGGTTGGAAGTTCATTTCTTTTCATCCTCACCTCCCCCCCTCGCACGAGGAATGAATAGACAGACCCGTCATGTCACAGGCGTCAATCAAACGAGAACAAAGGCAAAGAAGACACATCATAGCACTAGTACAAGACAATCTCACACTACAGTTGTCAATCAGTGGAAACAAAGGAATCAGCTAGTCGTTGCTTATGTTTTTTTTCTTCGCAACATCCAACTTAGTGCATGCTGCTATTGAGCATGGCCAGTGCCTTTCTTATTCAAATTGTCAATCGCCCGTGATCTCAGAATTAAGAATCTTGTCGTCTCTTGCTTTCTACTCTTTTTTGTCATTCGCAACATTCCGCTTGAGTGTAAGGAACGAGAGAAGCAACAAACTCCGACATTCATCTCACTGAATGAAGCCACATTTCTTCTTCTCTCACTTTCTCTTGTGCAATTCATTTCTCGATCGCATTTTCAACAACCGAGATTTTCGTATTTTAAAACAGTTGTGCACCGATCGATATGATACACTAAAAATTATCCATTCAGTGTCTATGCCCTACATGCATGAGATCATCTATGAAAACGATGTGAAATAGTGAAAAAGAAAAGTAAATTTAGCTTGTTTGCCGTATTTCCTGATGGTGAGTTCTTGCAGGTCATTTTCCCATATCAAAATCTTTTTTCAGAAAGATTTCGTTCAAATAACGATACGTAAATTAACCTACCTCTCGGTATAGTCTTCTTGAAGACGTAGGTTCCTTATTAATGTGATAGACTTAATTTTAAAAAGAGTTAAATTTCGTCAGGCCAACGACGATGCCGGAACAGTTATCAGGAAACAGGCTTGGAATCAATGCTAATGACTTCTATCTCAGTTGATTCCTCACAAGATAGACTCTGGAAAGCAATCGAAGAAATATTTTATGAAACTGTCGATGCATTTGCTATGCAATGGCGCATTTCTCGAGAGCGATTAGAAGATCCCCTTATCCACTGCCATGCTACGGTTTCGAGCACAATAATTGTTGAGAATAAATTCAGCTGTCCATTATCTGAACTTTACATTGTCCACAAGTCACCGTACAAGTTCCCCTGATGTATTTTGCAACAGGGATTTTCTAATCCTTTCCGATTCACGACGAATCACGAGTCACGATCACGATGACGAATCACGAGATGAATCATTGCGATACGAAGAAAGACATGACGAGCACAAAGAAAAACTCTTTGTCTCCATAGATGTCAATCAAACATCTATTTCGCACGATGGTGAACTCTAATCACAGTCATCTTATTATATCAGAGCGTTCGCCTAAGAATCGCACAATTCCAGAGATTTTCGGTACAGCAAAAAATGACAGCATGGGTTTTTGTTATTTTATAGTAGGGCTAGGTGCCCTGCATCGATTTCTGCTTGTTGGATATTTTTATTTTGCTAATTTGCATAATTACATGATCCCAAAGTTTGACTACTTTTTCACTTTGACGGTTGTTTCTCAGTGGAGAGATGTCCGATTTTCACAAAAATTTAATTCTAGACTAATATTGATGTGCTGAATCCAACCATGTGCTTTGTTTATGTAAATTCGAATTTTAAATTTTTCACTATAATTTCAACCTGAGATTTCTCGAAAACAAAGCCGAACACCCCTCTAATTTTTTGATATGTTATGTCTCATGATGATATCTATGCCATGTATTTTTTTCAGATTTTTAAAAGGGTGTACGCAGAAGTTATAAGCAAAAGTAGCTATTGCATAATCGACGGAAACTCATCATTCTGCACCGCGCACCCCTCCCTCGCAGCGCGGAATGGGACTTAGGCGATCAATAATTGAATTCATTTTATGATAATCGTCTCATTCCTCATCATTCCGCGCTGCGAGGGAGGGGTGCGCGGTGCAGAATGATGAGTTTCCCTCGATTATGCAATAGCTACTTTTGCTTATAACTTCTGCGTACACCCTTTTAAAAATCTGAAAAAAATACATGGCATAGATATCATCATGAGACATAACATATCAAAAAATTAGAGGGGTGTTCGGCTTTGTTTTCGAGAAATCTCAGGTTGAAATTATAGTGAAAAATTTAAAATTCGAATTTACATAAACAAAGCACATGGTTGGATTCAGCACATCAATATTAGTCTAGAATTAAATTTTTGTGAAAATCGGACATCTCTCCACTGAGAAACAACCGTCAAAGTGAAAAAGTAGTCAAACTTTGGGATCATGTAATTATGCAAATTAGCAAATTAAAAATATCCAACAAGCAGAAATCGATGCAGGGCACCTAGCCCTACTATAAAATAACAAAAACCCATGCTGTCATTTTTTGCTGTACCGAGGGGAGTGCGATTCTTAGGCGAACGCACTGATATAGTCATTAATACTTTCTCTGGTCCTGCTATCAATCAGAGAAGCCGATACTCTCTTCGTTTTTTTTTGCTATTTTTCTCCTTCCGCAACATTCGACAGAGCCTGAGTGTAAGAGAGAGAGAGAGAGAGAAGAAACGTGACCCGTAATTTCTTTTACTGAACGAAACCACTTCTCTAATTCCTCGCTCGATTCAATACTCGATCGCCTTCGTCGATTCCTTGATATTCGCTCTTATTTTTCATGTTCTATTTTCTTTCTGACCAGCATTGCGAAATGCAAGTGGCGCGTGCCGAATTGTCCTCACTAAATGTGATTTTGTTTTCAGTGTTCATGCCCTACACGCATGAGATCATCCGCGAAATAATGAAGATGAGAAGTAAACTAGCCGTGAGCGCAGTCTTTCCCAGCTGTGAATCCTTTCGGGATCTTTTCGAACGGGACCTTTCGGGATCTTGCGTGTTCTAAAAGTCAAAATTTGTTAACTTTTCCAGCCTGCTGCTCGGTGAGTTCTTCAATACCGTTGTAGTTTTCCCCTTTCAACGTGAAATAATTAGTCAAAATAAATAAATTTCGTCAGGTCAACGAGAACGGAGGAACAATTGTCTGGCGTTGCAAGGAGATTGTTGATCGATGCGCCACGCTTCCATTCCAGTAGATGCCCTGATAAACGACATAGGGGTGGGCATGGACGGTTGAATTGAAGAAAAGCCTGCGAAAGCTGCATGATGACGGTATGATTTTTGATGCAGGTTCGGTATCATCGCCTAATGTCGGGCAGAGACATACTCAAAACGTGGCTGGTTTAGCTCCACCCACGCTCCATGCCCCTGAGATCGTAAGCACTCTCTTCATTCCGCATGCTCTATTGCTCACCACTAGGGATGAGCTAGGGGTGAGGGAGCTAAACCTGCCACGTTTAGAGCATCGTTTAGCCAGCCCTAGTGGCGATACGGAAACTGCTACCCTGTGCCTCCATATTCCTTGTTTTCCTGAAAATAGTAGCATACTCATTAGCAGGTCTGCGAGTCGCAACATCCATTGAGAAGTTCAAGCCCCTCGATCCATCTCGAGAACGATAAGAGAACTGTTACGGTCTACCATGCATTAATTGTTGAGAATAAATTCAGTTGTACATTATCAATAATGTCGAAAAACACCCAACTAGAACTCTGCAAGAAGAGTCTCTTTAGTTTTTAAATCGTTTCCGAAGAACGACATAACGATCAAGGAAAAACTCTTTGTCAGATAGAGATGTCAATCAGATATTTATTTCGCCCTATGGCTCTGCACATCGTCTTTTTTATCCGGCTGTCATTCAAAGCGGCAGGGGTGACTCTCGTTGTCGTTTCTGTTCTTTTTCTTCGTCCGCAACATTCGATAGAGCTGGAGTGTAATGAACGAGCGAAGGATTTCTTCTTTCCTCTTATTCTCTGATCATAAATGCTCATTTTTTCGATTTTCCTTGTACATTCTTACGATATTCGCTGGATGTGCGTTAGTGGTTGCAAAGTGGCATATTTTGCATGTTCTTCTGGTGGTTTTCTGAACTACGTTTTCTGAACTTTTAATAGTCACTGGCCTAGCAGTGGGCTTGAGTACGGGGTGAACCTTTACCTTTACGTTACGTGATAAAGACGCCTGTCGAATTGTCATCGTAAATGCAATGCTTTCAGAGTTCATGCCCTACACGCAGGAGATCATTAGCGGAATCGATTTGAAGTAAGGAAGGAGAGAAGTAAAAATTTAGCCTGTTGGCTAGTATATCACCAGTGAGTTTTTTGCGCAGCACTGCCGGTTAAAATCGATCTGTATAGTCCAAATAGATTTCATTGTGAAGTAATTTCGCGATCTATAAATGTATATTTAATAAAATATTAATTTTATCAGGATGCTTTGAAACGGAGGTGCTGTCACCTGGGGGAGCGATGTGATTGTGTATCGATGATATATTCCTGGCAAGGTACAAAATTATTTATCCGATCCCTGAAGAGCGGACCGTTATGAGGTCATTACCCGCTACTTTTCGAAGGCTGCTTCTCAAAAATTTTTGAGTTTGAATGGTTGGAATCTGTTCAGATAACAAAAGAAGACAGAAGGAACAATCTGGACGGGTGCAATGAGATTTCGGCGTCAACGATCACACTGATGAGCATGATCACGTGATGATCACGTGATGATGAGCATGATGAGCACGTGCATGAGACTGTTGTAAAGATGATTGTCCCCGTCCTTGCTGCCAAGTAACGTCCACCACGTACAACCGGTCATTTCATCCTTTCGACGATTGGATCCTACCATCCGTTTCTTGATCTATCACTTCCGATTTCTTGTAAAATTACATACCAATGGAGATAAATGAATGAATGAATTGTCGTCGTTTCGTACGTAGTGATGGCCATTCGGCGAGCGCCTCTCCGACTAACCTACGAAAAAGGTGGAACAAAAGTTCGAAATTTCGACATCCCGTTCCGAACGATCAACCCTAGTGCAAACCTCTGAAATTCCTAATCCCGAAGGAAAAAATACACTCATTTTCAGGTCTGTATGACGTTGCTTCCTTTGCACGATTCAAGTTGCTTCGAGATTCGCGTTGTTTTGATTGTTGCGAATAAAATGATTACATATATTATTGAAAGGCTCTTTGTTTCTTTCAAATGTCAATGATCTGAATATCTCTGTGCCCGATCGTTCTATAATATCTGTCAATCAGAGAGGTCGAGATGACTCTCGTCGTTGCTGCCCATTTTTTCATCTGTAATATTCTGCTTGAGTCAATCACAGAGGAGTCTCGTGTCATTTCCGTTCGTTTTTCTCTTTCCGCAACATTCGAAAGAGCTTTAGTGTAAAGAAGAGGAAGAGAGCTCTTCTGCTCGTCTCGTTGAGCGAAACCTCTCTTCTGTCTCTTCTGATTCATCATCTAGAGTGTCCCATTCCTCGCCTTCTCCTAGTTTTACTGAATGCTTGCATTTCATCTTAAGCTATCTTAATGTCCATTAATTCTTTTTAAAATCATATTTTCAGAGTTCATGCCCTACACGCATGTGCCCATCAGAGTCCCGTGAAAATGAGATTATTGAGAAAGGTAAATCAGCTTCTCCCGCTTTGACACGAGTTATCACTTTCATCTTCATCGCCCGGTATTTTTAATAGTCTATTTCAGACTTATTCCTTGTCGAGCTTGGAGGCAGAATGCAATGAATGCAATGGTAGCTTCTTATTTATACTTTTTATATCACAATGGGTACATATTCGAGATAATAATACGGCAAGCGTCATTCTCATTTCGCAACACTCTTTCGTCTGTCAGACAGCCCAGAGAGCGAGCAAAGCTGCCTCTCTGGTAAAAGTTTCCTAGTAGGATCACAGTTGACTTCTTAGTGGGTATCTTGCAGGTTTCCTAGTAGGAAATCAACTGTGTTCCTGCTAGGAAAGTGACCTCTGCAACTGTGATCCTAGTAGGAATCTCAAAACGGGGAGATACGGTATTATTGATTGATATTGTACGAGTTAGCCTCATACCGTAACTAAACCACACATGGAACGTCCATGTACGGTAGTCACATCCAAAAGGCAATCCCTAGCGGGATAGCAGTAGACGGCAGCCCAGTTCGAGCGCCGTCCGAGGGGAGTAAAAAAATAGGCCCTTATAGGCTAGACATGTGCTAGACGCAGCGGGTAGGAAAAAGGCTGTCCTCTTGTGATCCTGGTAGGAAATCCAACTGTGATCCTACTAGGATCCTGCTACTGTGTTCCTGCTAGGATTTAGCTGTGAAACTACTAGGAAGAGGCCTGAGGGGGCCTCCCAACTGTGATCCTACTAGGAAACTTTTACCAGAGCTTTTCTTTCTTTATTTATCTTAATTTTCAAAGCTAGTGAGAATTCCCACATCTGTCCAACTCCAGTTGCAATTTTTTCAGGATTCTCCAGTTTCCTGTGACGAGAGAACTTCGTCATCCGGCATCCAAATGCTCTCCCACGGTGATCTAATCTCAAGAATAGTGAGGGAGCAGTCTAAAGGAGTGCCTTAACCTCATAAGAAGATTCCGAACGTGGAATCAGATACGGAATTCTTTGTTGAGAATAAATAAATTTACAATTATATGTACCATGTAATGCCCATAAATCAATTTTAAAAAAATCAAATCCTTTCCACTCTCAAAATGTTTCCTTGTGATAGGAAGAAAGACATGAAGAGCACGAAGAAAGATTCGTGCTTTGATCGAGATGTCAATCATCTAAGAATCAATTTCTTCCTATGGCGAACAATACAAATCGTCGTTATTCATCTAGTCTATTCAGCTGTCAATCAAAGAAGTCGGGGTGACTCTCGTTTCGTTTCTTTTCGTTTTTTTTCCTTTCGCAACATTCCAACCAGAGTGTAAGAGAAGGAAAAGAGCTCTTCTTTTCGCTTCAGTGAGCGAAACCCCTCGCTTCTCTCTTCTGTTTCATCAGTATTTTTCGTTGATTGCCTTATTTCAAACTTATTTTCACTTTTTTATTATTTTCCATGTTATTTCCTCCATTTCAGTGCTCATGCCCTACACGCATGTGCCCAGCAGAGTCTACTGCAACGTGAAAATGAGATTATTGAGAAAGGTAAATCAGCTTCACCCGCTTTGACACGAGATGTCATTTTCGTTTTCATCACCCTGTATTTTTTAATAGTCTACTTCAGGCATTTTCGTGGTCGAGCTTGGAGGCAAAATGCAATGAATGCAATGGTAACTTCCTACTTATTATTTTAATTTATTTTTATTCCTTCTTATTCTCTAGCTCAATGAATACACATTAGCGGTGATAATACGGCCCGTCTCTCTCATTTCGCTCTGGTCTACATTAGGGTTGATCGTTCGGCTTTCGGAACGGCCGAATGAGAGTGATCAAAAATGCCTCGTTCCGGAATTGATTCAATTAGCGCTCGGAATGAGTCCGGACAATTAACTAATTGGATTTCTCATTCCGGAACGGCCAATGTTCGACTCTCGGCCGTTCCGAAGTGAAGGGATAATTGGATCAAATGTTCGGAATACCGTCATTCCGTTCCGAACGATCAACCCTAGTCTACATGTACATTCGGTAAGACAGACAAGAGAGCATCAAAATGAAATCGAGGAGAAGCGCACGCCGACTTTTCAATGCTAATTTTTATGCCTAAAACAACAACAATCATTTCAGTAGATCCACTGCTCTGTGACGATGCTTCAAGAAACTGGCGCCCAAGTTTGAATGTGGTATACAACTAAGGCGGCACCCGTGTCTAGAGAAGTGTCTTAACCACATCTGAAGAACGAATGCGGTAATGGAGAGTTCGTTAATTGTTGAGTATAAATAAATGGTTAATTATGTGTATTCTGTCATACAAAGTAATAAATATAAGCGCATGCAATTCTAATACGAATGTTATCCTTCTCCACTCGAGAAACAGTTATCATAAAGATAAATTCAAATGGCATTGCGTATCTCTGTATCTGGCCTTTCTGTCAATCAAAGAGGTCGATGTGATTCTCGTCGTCGGTTTTGTCCACGCTTTTTCTTCTGCAACTTTTCTGTTCGTTTCACTGAACGAACCCTCTCTTCCATCTCTTCTGATTCATCTTCGCTTTCTGACTCCCCCATTTCCTCTCTTTGTTCTAGTATTTACCCCAATATTACTTTTTATTACGTACACCTTTTGCATGGTCGTCTTATTTTAATGCATTCTGATAATGCATTCTTTTTGCCTTTCTAATCAGCTTTGCAACATTGACCTTCGATGTACGAGAAGCTCATTACTTACGCCATGCTGAGGGCTACTGGTGAGATCGAAATACGGTAATAGTCTCTTCATATCACACACTCTCTGGCCACTCTGACCGATGAGATAGCTTGTGAAATGAAGAAACCGTATCTCTAACTCTAGCTGCTGGGATGATAAATCAACTCCTCGTGCCCTCTCATCGGTCACAGTGACGAGAGAACACACGGATTGAAGAGACATCTCCATCTCCCAAACACTCTCGTTGTCATTTTTTTACGTTCGTTTCTCTCTTCGCTGCTGCAGTGTAAGAGATGGAAATAATGTCTCCTTCCACTGTTTCGCTAGAGTCAACGGCTTCCCTTTTTTGTCTACAAACGTTACATTTTTGTTCATTATTCTATCATGCCCAATGCCCTCCCTAACGATGTATCCTCCTGCAGGCCCATTGCCTGATGTCAGGATAAATCTGTATCTGTATCTATCACACCTCGGTCAGATTTTTCTCTTTCCAGTTGTTCATGCCCTACACGCATGCAATGCTATCTAACTATGCATGAGAGATATTCAGAATTCAAACCGCGTAAGTCAACATTTTATTCGCAGAGAAAAATAATCCATTATTTTTAAGGGCTATGATAGAATAAATTCAGAATAGAGCTGACCGTTGGTTCACTCACGCGTAAAGATCAATGAGGTTCGCAAGAATTATCGTAATGATTGGGGCTGTCAGGATGACGTATTCGTCTCTTCACTTCGCATCCTCTCTCGCAGCTCTGGTGGGTGAGAGAGTACGAGAAATGAAGAGACGGACTCTTCACTGACAGCCATCTGTGTATCATATTCTTAGTACTTAGCGCACGCGTTTACATATTTTCTTGTGTTATTATGTAATCGCCACTCGATCGAGCGAGAGAGAGTATGCGAAATAGGGAGACGATGATGAGATGCTGTTCAGATCCGCTTCCGATAGACGCGGGTATGACTCCAGTCTTCCCTGTGATCGGAATGATAAGCGATCGTCGTAAGATACTCCAACCGAGTGTGTATACACAAAGCTAAAACCGTACAGTGTTGTTTGTAAAGAATAAAGCCGAATCAATTGTATTTTCTACTCAGCACATAATAAAAGAGACAATGAAACGGCTGATCGAGATATCAATCAACTTATCCTGCATTTGAAATGCTCAACAAACTCTATCTGCTGGTTAGCGAGATTGCAGTTGTCTGGGAGAGAGTGCAATGAAGAAAATAGAAGAAGCTCTCATCCATTCGTCTCATCCATTCGTCTCTTTCCCTGTCTGAACTCTCCTATATCTTCACTCTCACCCTTTTCTTTTTATTCAGAATTCTCTCCTATCTATACGATTTTATTCGTCGTTTATTTGCATTATTTCCCTATCTTGAACTCATTTCAGTTTTTCATGCCCTACACGCATGCGCAATGTAGCTCATTACACGAGCAAATGAACAATAAATTATAGGAGACAATTTAATTGTAAAGGTAAGTCATTCTTCGACGCTATTTTTTGATTCGTACAGAAACACAGAGTGAATCATCTCTTGCATAAAACAGAAATTGCAGGATTTTAACAAGATGCCGACTAGCTTTACCACCACAACGTGCGTGGGAATGGACCGGGACATGTATTTAGCAACATCAGATCAATACCTGAATTTAATAAGCAATCGCAACTTCGTCTAGAGTCCGTTTTGAAATTCATCAATCTACGATCCTAAATTACTTCTATTTACCTAGGCTTCCGTTTGTAGTTTATTGGTAACATCTTACATTGTTTCTCGCCGTTTCTTCGATCGTTACATTCATTGGTCAGGATCCAGTTCATCCTTCCCCTCCCTATTAGACCTCAAATCTCCTAATTTTTATTTTCACGAGAACAATGACTGATTTGCACTGGTCTTTTCACAAGAGCTGTAATGGTAGAATGAATTATGTCTCGAAACACGCAGCTATAAAAGTCATTGTTGAAGATTACTATTTTGTGAACCGCCAGTGAAGGAAATTTTTGACATCATATCAGATCTGAAAGATTTACCGTATTCTGTTGCGAAGGCAGTTTGAAAGTCTAAATTCACACTATTTCCAAAAAAATCATTGACATCTTTATGTCTGCTCTAGATGCCAATCAAAGAGTAGATAAAGCTCAACTTTTCTTGCTCTCTTCGTATCTTCCGTAGGTGTACTAAAAAAAGAGGAGGAATATCATCCACATTGCGAATGCTCGTATTTTCGCGTGTTCTCTCGTCACTCTGATCCGTTAGAAAGCACGAGAAAGGAACAGACGAATCATCTTTCAAACAGCCGCTCAATCGAGCTCGCGTCTCTTCATAAAGGGTAAAGGTAAAGGTAGTTCCGTATTCAGCGTATTTTTCAACGCGCGGAACATGCGCAGGTTTCTTTTGATCGGTGTGCACGCATCCATGGCATATAACGGTATAAATTGTCACTCAGTTGCCAGCCGGCGACACCGTCCCTTTACTCCCGGTTTTTATACCAGTACCAATTGGACCTCTTCATGCTGCCTATCAATCGCCCGCCAGACTAACGAGAGAATATTGCGAGATGAGAGAGAGACAGATTCCTGATTCATCTCGCTCTCCGCTGAATTGTATGAATCAACGATACTTGCCGTCCTGCATTTGCGCTACGTTTTCATTACGTTTTTGATCGTGATCGTCTTGCAGTATTCTCGCACGGCGTTTTGGCGTCAAAAGTGATTTGAATCATTCCCTTCAAGACTAGACAAAACTGTGTGCTAAAATGCGGTTCTGACTATTTGGAATTTTGCCAGGCATTGAAAAATTACGGTATTTCTTTTTTTCTCTCGCTGCTATCTTTTTCTCGCCCACCCCCTATAAAACACCGTGTTCTCGCCTTTCCTACTAGCTTTCGTGCTTGTTTTCAATTTTTTTGGTATTTTCATGTTAATTCTGCCCATTTTCAGTTGTGCATGCCCTACGCGCATGCAGTAAGAACACAATTAGCATCTGGAGATTTAAAAGAAGGTTTAATCAGTGTATGTAGTAAGTATTTGATGAAAAAACAATTTGGTTCAGACGATAATTCAATTCTATTAGTATTCAGAATAGCTTCCTAATCTATTCTGGATTCTGATTGCTGGCGTAATCAACGGAGAACTGCCTTGCCAAATACTGCGTGCACTACTCATTCAGCGTTGGTTGATTGTTTAATATTTTATAGGAAATTTTCATAAATAGCAGAATTGATAATGGGTGATTACGCTCAACACATCCATGTATCTTCATTTCGCATTCGTGGAAGAAATGATGATTCGAATTCTTCACTCCGATTTGAATAGGTTTAATCTCTCATTTAAGGTTCATCGAAATCTCCCGTTCACAATCTAAAGACTGCAAAAGACGTTGCTACATTCGAAACGAAGGACAAAGGCTTTACGATTATTGAAGATAAAGAGTGATTCCATAGAACTGCAAAAGGTCGCTTGATGCCAAATACAACCTCTCTCAATTCCAATCCAACCAATCTCTCAATTCAATTTCTGATGTTAGAAGAAAGAATTTGTATCCTCTCTCACAGATCGATGAGAAAGCATGAATGAAGAAATTTCAATCAATTTTTTTTAATTCAAAACTTCAGTTACAAACATTCATGTATGCGAGCGGCCTATGGAAGGAATGCCGGCACCTCGCACACATGAAATGGGGAAAAGATGCCCCAAAAACTGTGAATATTTATGATAAAGTAAGATTTCATACAACTCGAAATAAATGTGCAATGGCAAAAACAAAGAAGAACAATCTTTCCGAATATCACGTCGTTATTTGGGTTATCAGAATGGTGAACCCTCTCTTTATTCGTAGCATTCTCATCGGTCAAGATGACGAGCGAGCTGTATATCCTAGTTCATTGTTCATACTTCGTTCATCGCAGTCGTACAAATCTCACTCTCATCTAGGCAAGAAATGCCTACTCTCTTCACTTAACTTGCTCTCTCGCCTCTCTGTCTAGTTTTCTGTACTTGAAATGAAGAGTAGAGCAACAGAAGAGATGCCGCCGTCTCTTCATCTTGCACACTGGTATGACCGCTCGATCGACGAGAGAGAGAGAGTATGAAATGAAGAGACGGCTGAACAGACTTCTCGCCCACTATCCAATAGAGTTTGAAATGTGGGACGGGTAATTCGGACCCGACCGGGTAGTAGACACGGAATGAGGGGAATGCGAGTTACCCGGGATAGTCGACGTGGAATGAAGAATTACCCGGGATCCTCGGTTTTGGAGGGCGAATCAACGAGCTTTTCATGCGCAGGGAATAGCTAATTGGGGAAGATAAGTGCATTTATCTCTAGACAAGGAACCTAGGAGCTATTCTATTAGTTTTCTAATATAGTAGCCCATTTATGACGGATTTCTAATGCGTTTCTCTTGTAACTAAGAGACTGGAGTTGGACTAATATAATACCTGAGCATCGAGGTTTAGAATCACAATTAGCTAAATTTCAGCTATACTCACACTTGAAAGCAACTTTAAGGCAGATTGCGAGTTGCTTGTGCAAAGCAGTCTACGCTAGTGAATGTATGAGAGGAGGGGGGGGGAGGGAGAGAACTCCGCTGATTCAGGCTTACCATCCTCGAGTAGGAACTGATTCTTTCCTGAAGCCTCTGATTACATTTGGCAGGGTGCTAATGGCTCATTACCAATCGGAAAGATAGCGAAGTATTAGATTTCTTAGATAAAGACGTCTAAAATTTACTTCCTAATCACTTAGTTCTATCTAGGCATAAGAGTGATACAGACTAGGTAATAACAAGTCCTAGCATGAGCCCATGAGGCCATTTTATTTGTCATTAAACATGCCATCACTCCACTTCGCTCTTTTTTTCAGAACTTGAGCATGATGGGTTGTCGCATTACTCGAACGTCTTGTGCAGCTTCTTCCTAAACGAAAAACACGCAGAAACCGTTCAAAATTACGTCAACTAGTTTAGAAACAAGGGTAAACTTATCAGACCAACCACTTCTGATCATCTCGCGAGGCAGAAATGAGTCTTTCTCACGAGCGCGAGCGATTTACATTCAACTATCCCGGGTAATGGGGTGAAAATCACGGGTAATTCATTCCTCCCTCTCCCACTCATTCTTCGCAGTCGGGTCCCAGCTATCCCGGGTAGCGTTACATTTCAAACTCTACTATCCAATCTTTGCTTGCAATCTATCGTCGGGCGATTTTCAGTTATTCTAAGAGCTCGCGCTGCGTTCGCTCTCGCAAGGTCACTTACACAAGGACATTCGAGCCACTCGGTTAGATCATCATGCTTACCTTTGCTGTGTGTGCGTTCTAGAGCTCAAAATATTAGTCGATATCCCTTCTTCCAGCATTGGACCGCGCAGGGTATTGTGGTCCGTCCAACAGCTGGCCTGAACAGTGGATCCCACCTAGCGTTGTCTTAGGACTGTAAAAGGATACACCTTTACATTTACCTTTTACCTTCTTCCACATTATTTCCCCGCGCGAGTATTAAAAATTATGCGATTGTAGCTCATTTTTGTGCTAGTCCCTCGTCTGCTTAAAAAAAGATAATCAATTCCGATGCACGTAGGCCTCGCCGTACCCGGCCTTACCTGTGTACACCACACGGCTTGGTTGTCTCATGACAACTGTGAAATCGCCGTGATTGTTGAAGCAACTTTACTTTTTTAACGTCAACTTAGCAGATGCATTATCAAATTTGTGCTCAGGATTTGAACGCTTCATTTGAACGAATATTCACTGGCTGAAGCGTCAAGACGTGTTAGGAGATTTCTCTCAAGGGTATTAGTATCCATTTGATGAATAACCGTCACAATTTAAGGCTCATTATTACATCTGCGTTGGTTCCATTTTACAATCATGTTTTCGAATTCGAATTCGTCCTGAGCGGACACGACCACGTCGTGCATTTCGTTAACCATGAGCATTCCCTACCGTAATCTAAAAAGAAAAGAACCTAAAAAAGAACCCCGTCATTTGTTCTCCCTACTTCCCTTTTAAAATTGTAACACGGACTGCCACATGACCCCCATCCCCATAAGCTCGCCAGTGCATGAAATACAACCTGTTGTCCCATACCGCTCCTGACACGCATTGTTTCGAGTGGTGAATAAAGTATAGGTAGTACATGTAATGATAAAAAATTATGGAAAATTTGTTGGCAAGCTTTAACTCAAATTTTGTTGATAAATATGATAAATGTATTCAAAATGTTCCGATATCGCATTTACCAACTCAGCATCCTATTCAATTTCGTTACGATAATGGTATCACGAGAAAAACGACATATTCGATGAGCGTAGATATGGAGGTCCGTCGGTGTAGTCGAATCGGTTGGGGGCTGCGGTGGGTTCAGCAAGGGTATGGAAGAGGGGAGGTGTTGGTACAGTACTGGATGGAGATCAGAGATCAAGCCACTTGCGGATCACGGAGGTAGGGAAAAGAGTAGGGTTCACTTTTTTAGGCGGTGAATATTCGACCTGAAACTAATAGAAAATCATTTCTGCCCGCGCGGGTTTTACCTATAGGTCGGAATGGAATGAGAAGGAATATTTTTAGGTGACCTGAAAGAAATGGAAAATCCATTTCTCGTTCTCCCAGATTCGGAGTGCGGTGAAGAATCGAAGAAAGAATATGTTTCAATATATTTCAAAACTGTTTCATTTCAAAAGTCGATTATTCTCTAGTGATCAGGTCACCTAAAACCATATTATAAAAAACATTTTACCTGATCAGGTAAAATCGACCGGGCTTTTTGCCTGATAAGGTGGAATGACCTGAAAAAGTGAACCCTAGAAAAGAGCATTCACTTCATTGTTTTATCCGCGAGGTAAGGAACATAGGAACAGCGCCTTCTGATTTAGAGTGTTTTCTCTCTGTTTGAAGAGGTCCTAGATCTATTTTGTGATAACGATTGTGATAATCAATGGAATTCGAAATGTGCTTGGGTGATCTTTATTTGGACATTCCTCGCCATTCGTTCTGCTAGCGAAGACAAGTTCGGGGTTTAAAGTGTGACTAAAGAGATAGGGTGTTCCGAGAGGAACTAAGCAGCATTGCCTGACAAAATACGTGCATGTTAATAAATATTTTTTAGCACAAGCCGGACAAATTCAAGGAATATTTTTTTACGTAGCGGAACGAATCGTGATTGTTGGATGAAGCAAGAAAAGAGAGTTCACGCCTCTCGAACTTATTCAATGCATTGATTTGAATGATGAAGATCTTTGGTATAAATATTTCGTTACGTAGCACACGTTCAGCCAAACAGGGAAAGAGACTTCAATAGCTTGGCACACTTCTGAGTCACACACATAATATTTTCTGTAATATCTGTAATATTCGACTCCAATGGAGATGTCAATCAATTACACGCGGCAGCTTTTTCGCTCTTCCGCAACATTCGCGTCTCCGTGCTAGATAGAAAAGAGGAAAAGACTCCTTCGTTTCTTTCACTGTCTGTCGGAACGAAACATTCTCTCTTTCACAGCGTGTCAGAGAGGAAAGATAATCCAATTATCGCGGCGGAGAGGCTCGCGTGTCCCATTCGTCCTCTCCTTCATTCTCCGTCCTCGCAAATGATCAGTGCGGTTGAAATGAGAGAATGAATGGCAAAATTGAGCGAAATGAGATATTGATTCTTTGAAACACATTCATTATTTCGTTAGATTTTGTGAATTATATTCGTATCTCTGCGTATCGGTGCGGCTTCTCAGTCTGTGGTTCTTTATAGAAACCCCCACACCATTAACCTTTTTGAAATGCTCAGGAACTCTACTTCACAGTATTTAGAGCCGATTTTCGATATTGCCCTTTATTTTCAATAAAATCGAGATACAAGATTTAAAAGTCAAAATTTTCGAATATGAAGCATTTTTTTATAAAATCGGCTCTAAACACTGAGCAGTAGAGTTCCTGAGAATTTCAAAAAGGTTAATGATGTGGGTGTTTCTTTGAGGAACCATAGACTGAGAAGCCGCAGCGATACGCAGAGATACGAATATAATTCACAAAATCTAACGAAATAATGAATGTGTTTCAAAGAATCAATATCTCATTTCGCTCAATTTTGCCATTCATTCTCTCATTTCAACCGCACTGATCATTTGAGAGGAAGGAGAATGAAGGAGAGGACGAATGGGACACGCGAGCCTCTCCGCCGCCATAATTGGATTATCTTTCCTCTCTGACACGCTGTGTCTTTCCCTCATTCTCACTCCATTTTTTCCCTTTTTCTAGTCTATTTTTGTTGTATAGTCGTTCCGTATCGTTAAACAATTTCCCATTTGACACGTAGCTGACCTTTGACGAACGTTGGGGGGGGGGGGGGTGGAGAAAGGAAGAAGCCGGGAGTGATCTACCTGCTATCCCCCACCTTCATCTCTCCCCCTATCGATAGCTCTCTAATCTTTTTATTTGTTGTCCATTTCAAACGCACGATACCTAACAGTGATCCCTGTGTCTTGTTTCTCAAAAATATTCCACGCTTTTTAGCCCCTACACGCATGTTTGACTGTATCTTCTACGAGTATTCGCTAACGAATCTTCCTACTTTCATTTCAATTTCCAAATGGGCCAGTGCAGAGGTACGCTTACGACTTCATTTTTATATTATCAAAGAGCCATCAGAATTTTTTCAAAAATAGACTGGATAGGAGCGGTAGATTCCATAATTGATACACCAAGAAAAAATATCATTCCACAATGCCGTCAGGTCACGGTGAGAGCAAACAATCTTTATTTTTAAATTTTTCCATATTTTAGTTTCAACACAATTCCATATTTTAGTTTCAACTCCATGATCATCGTGATCAGTGAATAAATAATGGTACTACTTCGAATGCCATAAAGGAGGGGCTACGATTTTAAATGTTTGTTATAGCGAAATAAAGAATGTATTTGCAATGAATTGATCGAGCACCAACACATTTGAAAGAAGGGAAAATAGTGGAAGTGAAAACTTTCGATCTGTCAATCTCTTCGCAACATTGAGCGGCATTGCAAACGAGAAAAATGTCTGCTCTCTAAACGAACCCTCCCACTCTCCCTCTTCCGTTTCGTTTCGTTCTTAGTCACCCCTTTTCTTCGCCGATTTTTCCGCCTATCAGCTCGTATTTTCTGTTGCTCTGTTGCTTTCATTGTTATAAGTTATAGTTGGTTTAATATTTCATTCTTCAGTTTTGCATGCCCTACATGCATGCGCGGCTCCACTGGATGGAAGTATAAACGCGATGGCTTACTGACGGTCCATTCAAGTAATCTATGCTCATTCTCCAAACTACAAGTTAAAAACTCCAGAAGGCAAATTTGGTAAGTTGAGTACTAATTCAGGATTATTTTAATGGGTTTTGATGTTACGAAAACGTAAAGATTTAATGACTTCAATCTTTAATTTTACGTACGACGACAATTCCGTTGACGATCTGCAGATGGAGAATCACGTGGCTCAAATGCCGAACCTCTACAATTTCAAGTCAACAAGTCAACAATTTCATAAGATCAATTTGGTCAGTTGTTCTTTTAACACCAATGCATTAATGTTGGGTTGTTTACCGGTATTTTTTCATATTCCAGGAGCAGACGTATTCTGCGATATCATGGCCCTCTATGAACAAATACGCACACGAATTAAGAAGCATGCTAGACTTTCTAATTCACGGCAAAGAATTCGTGATTGTTGAGAATAAATTTCGATTTCATACAGAGATTTATCGGAATCGATTATCCAACTTTCATTGAAAAACAACGATAAATTCAATTCATTTTGTTTTTTAATTGTATTTCTCGCGCTAGGAGAGCATGATGAGTAATGGTATAGGGATGCTCTTTGAAGCTCGTCGGTTTAGCAGAATCGGCTGCGTATCGAGAGCAGTGATAACAAATCCGGCGCGTCTCTCCTTTCTCGTAATGTTATCTTGCCGATCAGAGCAGCGAGTGAGCATACAAATTGAGGATACGCGGTGCCGAATTTACAGTATGATAGTTGAGAATGGATTTTCACTAGCATCGTAAGTAGGGCTGCTAAAATACTTCTACTCGTCCGTGGCACTCGGCCACTCGAAGAGAGAGCAAATTATTCACAGCAAAGGAGTCTGCAAAATGCTAGGTCAAATTCACCTCTGGAAGTTTTCCTACATTCCAGCGTTCATATACATATAAGTTCGACAAAGATCAGAAATTCAATGTTTCTCCGATTGACAAGAAAGGTTTTGCCCATACTTCTTCAGTAAAGCTACGCATGAACAACTCCCACCCCAAGGGAATAGCCAAAGAAGGGTATTTCATATTCTCAGTTTGCGGTACGTACCGGCCACTTCCTTTGTTAGCCACTGCTTGCTATTGCCTCAAAATTTACTGCAGTAAAGCCCACTACGGTCACATGAACATTTCTCTCCCCAAGAGACGAGCGAAAGAAGGAGGAGGGATTCCGTAGATCAGCCACAATGATGAAGAGGAGAACCGAGTGGAATAGACTTCATTTTAATGATGTCTCCCCGCGGTATATTCATCGTGATTCATGCACTGTGCTTCAGAAGCAGCAAACTAGAGTATTGAATCATGCCACTGAACATCCCACCGAACTCTCCTCTCCCCATACTACTTTGGAAATAGGGCTGTCAAGCTGAAGAATCGATCTCTTCATTCCGCGTACTCTCTCCTCACTCTGACCGGTGAGAGAGCACGCGGAATGAAGAGACCGATTCTTCACTCTGACAGCCCTATTTGGAATCTCTGTGTTTCTCCTACTCCAATCAGGATTTGCTTTGATTCCATATCACCCAGCACTGCACGTTTCTGCAGTAAGGCCCACTACGGTCATGTGAGCACTTTTCGTTCCCCAAGGGACTAGAGCAACGAAAGAAGGGGGGCGAGCAAGGGATTCCTTCGATCGATCACTGTAAGGAAGAGAGAACAATCGAACAGCCTGCATATTGCTGAACTCTCCTCTTCCCATGCTACTTTGGAATCTCTGTGTTTATCCTACTCCAATCAGGATCAGCTCCGATTCCAAATGACCGTGCACTGCTGCTTTATGGAAGCTTCTGCAGCAAAGCCCACTTTCGATCATGTGAACACTTTTTCCTTCCCCCAAGGGACTAGAGCAACGAAAGGGGGGGGGCGAGCAAGGGATTCCTTCGATCGACCACAGTGAGGAAGAAGAAGAAAGAACGAGCGAGACGGGTAAAGAACGGGGGCAGAGGGAGCGGGCGAAACGAGGAGAGGCTAGACAACAAGGCGAGTTAGAGAGCACCTGACAACAGGGCGAAGTGAGATAGCGCAGACTTAAAGAGCGCTCGAGATACTGCAGTTAGACGAGAGAGCAAAGACAGTGAGAGGCTAGAGAGCGCGGCCAAGGCGGAGGGCGCGAGACGGCTCGCGCGCCGTCGGCGCGGCGAGAGACCGCGCGTGCCGCGGAGACGCGGCCCTCGCGTTGCGCCTCGACCGAGCCAGTCAGCTGGCTAGCACTGCCCGGTCCCCTCCTGCCCCTACTTTAGTTTGACCACTTCGTTCCTGTCTAGGCACTCTTCAGCTCCCCTGGTATTTCGTTGTCTCTGGCCTAGTAGAAATAAGAAGACTAACTCCCCTCCCCTCGTGCTATGTGAATCGACCCGGCGAGAGGAGGGACAGCGAGATAAACAACACTGAACCAGTGCGCTCACTTTGCGTCGTTTGATTACCTCGAGGCTCTATGGGTTTTGCAAAGTCCGTCCCGTCCATGTTTCCAGCAACGGTGGTATGTGAGTAGGCAAGCAGTTGAAGCGCATCAAGCAACGCAATGTTTCCCAGAGCGACGAGGCTATGAATGATGAGATTCATCTTTCATTCTACCTTTCCTAATCGTCGTAATAACAACATATCTGTTTCCATCTTCCCTCGATAGTAATGTTTGACCTGTCCGAGAGAGTGAGCATGTTTGTTTGTTCCGTAACTAATGATCCCTCACTCGTGCTTTGCTCTCTCTATTCAGCCCATCCCTCTCGCCCTCCTTTATCTTTCCCTTCAATAAACAACAACCCGAACCACCACACTGGCTCTCTCTGCTTTCCATCCCGTGATTAGCGCTCTAGCTCTAGGTCACAGACATTGGCGCCACTCCCAGTTAGCGATGCGGGTATAGCCGGTCAACGAACCAAATGTGAAACATTGAGGTTTTCTATTCATTACCGCTTTGCTTTATCCAGCTGCGACAGTGACGTGATAACTAGGTCGGGCCTTTGTCCCATCCCACTTTGAGTTCTCGTGATTAGCCTCTCCTCGGGGGCCATTTGTCACGAGCCATCCTCTCATTCGTGACTTGCTCAATTGTCTATGGATCCCGTTTCACTGACCGGCCCAAAGCACGTGGAAACACTCTGTGTGTCACTTACAATTTCCGTCCAAGTCCCGTGATAAACTTTCGCGGATCCCCCGCTGCGATATTGCCAGATCTGGGCGGTATCTGATGTGAAAATTGATCTTTGTTGCTTTGCGCCGCCCGAAAGTCTCGTGATTAGCCAGCCACCCCTGCTAGGGCCCATTCGTCACTCCGCTCTCGTTGTCCTTCAGAATGTTGTTCAAGTTCACTTCGTTTCACATTCATCCTCACTGGTTAGACTAGGCATGAGAGCTTGTAGAAGTGAGAGAGTTCGAGATTGCATCTCGTTGTCTCTCCATTTCACGTACTCTCTTGTCGGTTAGAGATGATGAGAGAGCACGGAGAAATGAGAGAGTCGGTCCAATGCTCATCTTTCTTCTCCTCTAGAAAAGCCGCGTGGCGAATCCGCGGCGCGCGCGTGATTTGAGTGCAGTAGAACGGGGAGGAGGAGAAGTGTGTTTTAGTCAGTGAAGAGAAAATGTGAAATTCGAACCGTGTCGTCGACTCCCAATCCATGTGTATTGTTCTGTGGCGCAACTGCTAGATAGTTGAGCAAGATAGGATACAGGAAGAATGGCCCTGTTTTTCCAACCGAGACTAGAACTGGCGCCTGGCAAATATGTGCTCCTGGTTTTTTGGTGATGCAAACGCGCGGGAATCTTTGTAGTTACTTATTTAGTGCAGAGCCACGAGATTGCAACAATCGTTTATTCAATGAAGATCATTTTCGCGTTCCGCGAATTCTTGCAATTTCAGTCGTGATTTAGCACCGATTTAGGCTGACAGGGTGGCGCCATGATGGAACCGACGACGAGTACGTCGGCCACGCGGCGCAAGCGGCCCTCAGGGCAGATGATCTCGGCCAAGCAGAATCAGGTGAGGTATTTCAGAGTTGAGGCATTGTTGGTCTGGTTATGGTTACTTTTATCTCTGTGAAGCAATTTTCTATCTATTTCACACACATACTTGAAGTTCCTTTCTGTAAAAGTTTTCCCGAAGCTGTAAATGGAACCCTCGTAGATATTCACTCCACGTTTCTTCGTTATTAACTATTGGTACAGACACTGGTAGATATAGAGCTATAAAGTTAGAGCTACGTGTGTAATTGTACTGTTTACGTTGGAAACGTCCAATTCAAAGAGTATGAGGGCGTAGTAAAGGCTTGGCCTCTCCCGGACACAAAATCAAACAGCCCTGTCAACCCAATCAGTGATAAACAGAGCGGAAACAGCCGGACGTCATGCGATTGTCTTATCAGCAAAGGGTGTCAGCTTGAAACAGATGGTTCAATGAATCATAGATCCTTTTGTCATTATTTCGAACAACTGCTATTTGAGCGTCTCCTTATACTGCAGACTAGCCACTGGCGAATGTGCTTGTGAAATCTTGTCATCTGGACTCGCATTTCGAAATGTCATAGACCTGATCAGGCGCAAATTCTCGGGCCACTAGGGTTTCTTGCACCCATTCGCACTTTGTACGAAGCGACTAGACTCATGTGCCTATCTAGATTGATGAGGCGATTACACGGGTTGTGTACTTTACTGAGTGTCTGGATTCCATCAATCTCGCCTCACTTGCAGTATTCATTATTTTTCACGCAGAAAAGTAGGAAATTGAGAGTCGTTTCGATGGACGGGCTATCCCAGGCCGTAAATGGAGCGCTGTAGGTATTCAGCGAACATTGAATGAACATTTGCATGCGAAACTCGTCCCAAATAAAAAATCGTACTTATTTTCGCCGCTGTAGGTATTTAGCGAGCTCATTGTACGACCAGGGAAACGAATATAGAGGGGATACCTCAGCCCATTTGCATGCATAATGAAGCGTTGTTTTGCAGCGAGCAATAGACCGAATAGAGAACACTTTTCTCTCCATATCGAATCGTCCATCCTTTAGTAAACAAAGACTAGAGGAACTATATTCTCTCTCCATTTTTCATACACAACTTCAAGGGGAGAAAACGTGCGGAATTCAAGAGAGCACACGAAACGGCGAGAGACACACTTGTTGACACAATGCCCGGGCAATTATCGCAATTGCGCCCGGTTTCGACTCTTTGATCGCTCTTGAAGATTAGATAGGTCAATGGTCATTTGGTCTCCAGAAGACACTTACTGGTGGTATTCTTCCGACCATGAGTTTGGAATATTATAAATTGAGATTAGAAAATGACAAAGCAAAATAACGTTGATTAGTTCATACAATACTTCCTTCCTTCAGTTGGATCAGCATGGTCTATGAACAGAATGCATCCAATTATCCATGTACTCTTTTTCCATTTCCTTTCAAATTATAGCTATAGCTGCACTTTAATTCCCCCTGTCATACGCATATTGCTCATTTCCCGGGCTGCGTCCAGCTGTAGTGCACTTTTTCCTTCCTTTCTTTCCTCCCATTCCCCCTCCAGTCTATAACCTTCCTCCTTCATCCTCCTCAGTCGGGGAATGACCAGTCTCTTCGTTCTGCACGGCGAGCCTTTGCGCCTGACCGGCGAGAGAGTATGCGAAATGAGAAGAGGGTGCACTCCCTTTCGTCCTGCGCCGCCGCGAGACTTGCCCTTAAAGTACGGTGCACGATTCTCGAAGAAGGGGGGAGGCGAGATGGAGGGAATCGATTGGCGTGTCGAAAGGAGAGAGTGGACACGACGAAATGTTCTCGCACTTTCCTGCGACACGGGGCAGAGCCCAAATGGAGACACGCTATGGCTATGAATATCCAACGTAGATTGTAAACGTAGTGCACAATTCTCGAGGAATGAAGGGGGGGGAGTGAAATGGTTGGTGAGAACCCGTTCCATCTAGTGGTAAAAAGTAAGGTAAGAAAGTGCAGGGATAACGGCGAGGAAAGAAGTGAAAGGGGCGAAAAATAAAAGATCGGGAATACTGTGAACAAACGAACCTTCGAAATTACAATTTCAGATAAATATTGTGTAATGAAGCAAATTGTGTTTCACAGCATCTTCATAAGACCATGAAGAAGATGACGATGATGATCGTTTCAGCGCATTTTCCTAGAATTTCAAAAATCATTTTCAATCGTTGAGTACTGTTCCAATATCCTTGATAGTCTACAGTACTGTCTTCCAATAATAGGCATTGAATTATCATCACTACACTGTATCTTCTCAAGAAGAAGGAAGATCCTCGTAGACTCGGGGAAACATCTGATATGCACGCGCTAGCTGGTCGTTGATAGGACACGGAAATAGTGCAGCCACCAGCTGACAGCGGTGCACTCTCTCGCTTTCGCCTGCTCTCTCGCCTACTCTGACCACCCTCGGAGCTCGAGATGTGAAGAGATACAAGTGAATCTCTCCCAGCTGAGAGAAAGCGAGAGAGCACAGGAAATCGAGAGAGTCTCAGACGACAGCGAAAGAAGTGATCGAGCGATGAAGGGTCATCTCCCTCCCCTAGTCATCCTTCCTCCTTCCTCCTTCCTCCCTTCTCTGATCCTTGTAGTGTTCGATATGGAAATCGATGATTTAAGTCCATCTCCGAACTTTTTTCTGTTCCCCATGCAAATCGACGATTTAAGCCCGCTAAAGGAACTGGAAGAGGCCGAGCTAGAAGAGGTTGTTATTGTTGGTTTCATTGATTTGAACCGAAAGTGACATAATACGGATATGTTTCAAGGCGATTTGATTAGGCGATGAGTGCAGCAGCGCTAGTAGGTCGTCGATAAACGCTTGAGAAAAAAAATCAAATTAAATAGGCGAAATAAACTTGTAGATATTCCGGTAAATATCTACTTTCAGACCTACCTCATCACATCGCTAGTCCCCTACGAGGACGGCTCACTCATCAACAAGACGCTCCCGAAGGAGCTCATTCTCAGGTGAGTGGGACACACCACAGTGCCGTTCCATCGTCCCACTGAATCTGAAATGCAAAACAACGAGACATATGTTCTAAAGAACATTGTAGTCCTGCTCTTTCGTGTCTTTCACCTCTTTTACCTTCTTCAATAGTCAACTTCTTTCTTTAATCCACTCGTTTTTACAGGATCTTCTCCTATCTCGACATCATATCACTGTGCCGCTCCGCGCAGACTTGCAGGTGATTAGATAAAAATTTGAATTTCGCACTTCTTTATTTGACTTTTCTTGTGTTCGTTTATTCTGTTCATAAACAACTCCAGTTGTTTTGAACTATTTTTTTTCGCGCCAACTCTCCTTATCTTTCTTCCTTATCTTTTTCAAACTCGTTCATTTCTTTCCTTCGAACCGTATCATTCTTGCCTGTAACGCTCTCGTTCCCCTACTAATCCGACAAACAAGCGTTCGACTTTGGCTGGGCGTTTCCCCCATTTGGTTATCAATCAAATTTCCTTGAATGATAAGAGGCTTGCTGCACTTATGCAGAGACAACCAATTCTTTCATAGTGCGAGTTTTTCATGTGAGCAATGAACAAGCAGAATGCTATTCAAAATAACTGATTTATAGGTTGTGGTCCTCACTCGCTCTAGATGGCATCAACTGGCAGTCCATTGATCTCTTCACATTCCAGAAACACGTCAAGGTATGTTTCATAGAACATTCTTTGAACATGAAGACATTTTCAAATGTTATAAGCTTCTTGTGCTTTCGAATACTAATACCCAATGAAAACAAGGATCGCAAGTGTCTCCATTTCCCTCAAAATATCAGCTAACTCCATTTCAGTCCAACGTCCTGGACGGAATCGCGCGCAGATGCGGTGGATTTCTTAAGGAATTATCGCTGAAGGTAAAATCACGATCCATCTTACAAAACTGAGAATCCACCCATCCATTTTGATTAAAACTGCGCTTTGGTAACAGGTGGAAACGTCTCCAGATTATGTAATCAAGGCTATTAGTAAAACCCGAGAATCAGATCAGTTTCACTGTATAGAGTTCCCGTAATTTCCTCAACTGTAATGAATTAGTGTACTCTTGTTCCATTCTAATACTATTTTTACTTTGTTTCACCGTTATTTCATCGAAATAGCATAAATAATAATAATAATATTATTATAATCACATTTCCAGGGCTGCGAGAACATCCACGACTCGGCGCTGCGCTCCTTCACCGCCAAGTGCGCCAACATTGAGTATCTGTCCCTTCACAAGTGCAAGCGAGTCACTGATACGTGAGTAATAGCTTATGAAGAGACTGTTCTAGTAGGAATAGGTAAGAAACAGCCCAAAGGACAATTTCTGAGCAAGCGAGTCACCGATACCCGAATGACCGATGCTTTGTTTGCTGTCGGTATCATGAAAGGTGAATCATAAAGATTCATTCGGCCGATACTTTACCATGTTTTCTGAACGTAGAAGGGCATCTGGTGATAACTCGAAATATCTTGAATATTTTTTACAACAAAACAATTTTGCAGCCAAGTCAACCATTGCAGCAACTTATACTCTTTTTGCAGCACTTGCGACAACCTCGGCCGACACTGCCACAAGCTGCTCACGCTGAATCTGGACAACTGCACGGCGATTACTGACAGGAGTCTGCGGAGTATCGCTGATGGATGCAGAATGTTGGAAACGCTGAACATTTCATGGTACGCTTCTTGGGGGAATGTTATCGATATTCAGAGAGACAACACGTCGAATGTAGAGAGAAAATCAAGTTTTCTCATTCAGGTGCGACAACGTGACCGATCGTGGCATCCAGATGCTACTCCAAGGCTGCCCACTGCTGAGCACGCTGATTCTGAAGGGATGCGAAGGGGTAAGCGACTAAAATTCATTCAGAAAAGAGAATGTTCCATAATGTTAGGTAGGTGTGAGGGAGTGAAAAAACATAGAACTACTGTGTAGGGTGATACTGAAGAGGGGCGAGGGGCGAGTCCGAAAAAAATCGATTCAATGCGATATGTTTCAAGCGCTCGCCTTCAGTCGAGCGCATCTTTGTTAATGATTGTATTCAGCTATGTAATGAAAATAGAATAAATAAATAATTCCAGCTCACCGAGCGAGTCTTCGAGGGTGTCGAATCTAATCTAAAAGAGCTCCGAGTGCTCAACATGCACCAGTGCTACGTGAGTTCAATTTCACTCTAACATAAGAATCTACAATTTTCTACCAGTGATTTAAGAAAGAACTGTGCGCATAGCATATCAGAATTGTATTGCCACAATAGAAGAAAATTAGCTGAGAGTACGATGAAATATAACAAACCAGCCGATTCATATCGGCTGGCTGGGACCGCTGTTTCACAATTGCGAAAGCGCACGCGACATGTTTCGACGTGTTTACAGTTTCGAGACGCGTCTAGACCTGTTTAAATGACTTTCGCAATAGTGGACAAACAGACATAGCCCGGGGGCATCTCTCCTTTATTAAGGAGTATGATATGATCTTGCAGGTCACCGACATCACCGTTACCTGCCTTGCCGAGGGTGCGCACAATCTGCAGTCACTCAACCTGGCCAATTGCAACCTCATCTCGGATGCATCTCTTCAAGCACTAGCCAAAGGCTGCAAACAGCTAGTGTGAGTACATAATCACTGTTCGATCATTAAAAACGCGGGCCAATAGAATTCGGGATGTGCTTCACGACTCTGACTTTACTGATGGTCAGCGCTTCCAGTGATTTCAAGCTCATTCTTTTTTCGACCGGAAAAATCTCAATTTTTTCAATAAGATTTTCTCTCAGTATCCATTTATCAGCTCATTATCTTTACAGTACGCTAGAGCTCGCGCACTGCACGCCACTGTCTGATTCGGGATTCACGCATCTCGGACGGTTTATTTTTTTCTCTCAACCCAGTCGCTCCGACGACTGAATTGCTAAAAAAAAACAAGCCAGTACTTTACACAACGCATTACAGGGCTTGCACAAAGCTGGAGCGAATCGACCTCGAGGATTGCATCAATATCACCGATTCGTCAGTGATCTGCTTCTCGATGAACTGTCCGAATCTGGCTAATCTGGTGAGCCTTTAGCCCTTTCAAAAATATTATTAGGCTGTCGAAAGTGTAACAAGAGATCGCCCTGTACTAGAATCTTCATTGAAAATACATTTTCATGAAGAGCATTCTTCAGAGCACGACGGGCATGAAGGAAAGTCTTGAAATATAAGAACAACATTTGATTCCAGGGTCTTTCTCACTGCGAGCTACTCACGGACGCCTCGATCACGGCGCTGATCGCGAACCAGAGGGAGATACTGGAAGTGAGCGATTAACTCTTTTCAATTTCTCTCTCGACTGATTCCCTTCGCCTTACACTCGCACTCTGTATGTGTGAGGATGCGGGAGGAACGTACAGCATTGAATTTATAGATTTTGGAAAAACACAGTGAAAATAAATCGGTTATTATCAACGGCTGCGATCTTGAACTATGATTGAAACATATTTGAAAAATCAACTTTCTTTTCGTTCTTACCTGAAGAATATGGGCGATTTCGAGATAAAGCCGATAGAGAAACATGCAGACAGGTGACGATTTCTCCAAGTAACATTTCTCTCGCAGGTGCTGGAACTGGACAACTGCCCGAACATCTCCGACGCGGGATTGAGTCAACTCAAGGTGATTAATTTTACAAAGGGTCATCCTTGACGTCACTGATGTTGATGCAAACGTACCTCAATTAGAACAAAGCGTGAAACATATTTAAAAGTTTGTCGCAATGTCGAGTCAGTGATGGCGCCTGTGAAAGGACGAGCGTGGGATGCTAATAAATAATTGGTGTGAAATTGAAGCCGAGAATTCTGAAGGCGGCAGTGTGCGAGTGGGTGGACACAACAACTATGAAAAATTCAGCCAGGCATTTCTAAGACGAGGGAAAATGTGGTCTGCGTGGTGTTGAAAGGGATCGACGTTTCGACGAGATATTGTGTAACAGCAATTTCAATGAAGAGGATGAAGAAAAATTTTCTTTAAATTAGCAGAGCGTATTTCAGGTCTGCCCGAAGCTCCGCCGTCTCGACCTCTACGACTGTCAGAATGTGAGCAAGGACGCCGTCTGTCGATTCAGGGTACGCTAACTTATCCCTTCCGCTATCGAGAAGTTCGATGGAAACATTATCGCGATCAAGCCACATGTCGATTCTGAATGACTGGTATTCCAGGCGCAACGCCCGGGCGTCGAAGTGCACGCTTACTTCGCCCCTCTCACTCCTCCCGCCGCAGCCGTTCATGGAAGGCAAGGAGGCCCAATATGCAGGTGAGGAGGGATTAGTAGTTGCTTGCCCCCGCTCATAGCTTTTGGCTCTTATGTTTTGTTAGTTAGACAGTTGTTATGTTGTAGATTCTTTTTTTTTAGATTTTCTTTTTTAGATTAGATTGTTTCTATTGCTGCTTTTGCTAGTGTGAGCACATTTGTCTCCCCGGTTGACTGAGTGTATCATCCCTCAGATGCTGCAACATCCTCTGACTAGGCCGTCGCAGGCGTCGTCACTCCATCTGAATCTGTGCATCAGCTCCGAGGCTCCGCCCCTTCCATCCGAGGCTCCACCCCTCGCCCCGCCCCCTGGCACGTCTGCGCGCCGCCGACCTACCCTATCCCTGCTACCGTAACCCGGACGCCCTGCCCACCTATAGACAGGTTCACCATTCATCCCATATATGCCTTTATTATCCCTGACCCTGTAATACATCCCAATCGATTGAAGAGTGTTCAATGAACACCGTACCTACACAATGTTCCAGTTAGGATTCCATTTCCTTACGATACATTTGTACCTCCAATTAGAATCCACTTTGTGTCCCATACCTTTATTATCCCCGATCGCTGTTCCTATTCCATCCCAATCGATTGAACACCGTACCTCCGTCCACCGTAACCCGGACGCTTCAAACAGGTTCCAGTTAGGATCCCATTCGATGCCTTTACCCCTGATTTATCCTGTTCAATTCCAGCCTATCGAGTTACCCTCCCCCAACCTAATCTCCTCCCATTAGACGAGTATCACAGTTAGTGTGGACGCGGTGCTCAGTTTCATCCATAATTATTTGTATTTCAAAATAAGAAACTTCGAAATTCAAAAAAAAACGTAAAATTCAAGTATTTGGCAATGTCAACCCATGTACATACTCCCATTCCATGTTCTTACAGATTCAATTGCAATGTGCAGTTTATGAATTTGATTATCGATAAATCCGAATACACATAATACAATAGATACTTGATCAGATCCTCCTAAGGGAAAACAGTAGCTACCGGTAAGCATAGTACAGTTGAACCTCTCAATAAAATGATCTACAACCCGTAATGGACAACATACGAAAGTACCAAAGAAAGTAGCGCCTGAACTGGATCGATATTCGGGATAAAACAACATCATGGTCACAATATAGAAAGTGTACGCAGTGAGAGATATGAAAGTATTGAAACGTTAGTGGGCCTGGTTGTGAATGTTATTTGGTTAACGAGCAAAGAAAGTACTAAAAGAAGAAAGTATCCGAGTGTAAAAAAGTAGAACAAAATTGTATCAATACAACAGTAGTTGGCCCGCTTTTGATTGTTTTTTAGGATTAAAACACGAATTAAATTAGATAAAAATAGGAAAATTAGTACAAATTACACATATCGGAAGCACTTCTGGGCGTCGGCGGGAATTCGCGTTTTGAAGAGGATCGAGTCAGCGCGGTATTGGGAGTACCTGAAAAGGAGGCAATAACTTTGTGACTTACAATTTGTCTAAAATCGACTCATTACAAATAGGAAAAAGTCGGCATAACAGTTCCCTTGCATTTAGAATATTCGTTGATTGAAATCTACAATCGTCCACATTTCAAACGTGAGCAGTGCTGTTTCACTCGCTCAATATTGCATTTACAAGCCGTGCATAATTGATAGAGATCATTTTTCAATGATAAATATTCAATCAACGCGTATTTCTTGGCAATTATCCCGTGGCTATCATAACTTGACTACCCTATCCTCACCTCAACGGATTGTATCCATACACCCTCTCGAACAGCCTAATACACTCGTGCCGTTCGTTGAAGTGCTCGCCGTCGCTCCACAGGGACTCCGTGCACGTTGGGCATCTGAAATGATGATACAATAAACGCAATCGGCGCCAATCGGTCTACAAAGTGTAATATAAATAAATATAAAAATTTTCTACACGTTTCCGTGCACGTGGAGCATCTACAAATCATAGAGATTTTATCGGCCATAAATAGAGACAAAAATGGAACGTGTTTGGAATAAAATAAAATGTGCGGATAATTCCACAACGAGCAAGCCCGTTTTGCATGTGACGTCGGCGACTACGGAACAGCGTACTTCTCCTTCTCCGTCAGATCAGAGTCTATGCGAAAGGAATGATGCAAAAATTGATTGTTGATTTTTTCAACAGAAAAGCGCGATCTCAGCATCCTTTCAATATATCGAAATGGCATGAAGAACTCGTGAAACAGGAAACTTCTTGTTCCTTACAATCCTTGATTTCGATACAAAAGAAGCCGGATTTTGGATTTAGTAGTCCACCGATCACCATTTCATTAATTTTACCCTCTCTTCCCACCTCAGTGTCCACATTTGCTAATAAACCTCTCAAGTACACCCAATAAACCCCTGTGAGAGCCGGGAATCCACATCCGGGAAATGGGATTCAAAGGAGAAAATCCGGCCCACCTCAGGGTCCACTTGCTGGTCGTCTGCAGTGCCTCCTGCCCCCACGCCGGCAATTTCCTCCCCAAATTCCGGGAAAAGCGCATAAGAACTAAAAGCCGGCCCACCTTAGGGTCCACTTGCTGGTCGTCTTCAGCGGCGGCTGTCGGATGGCGTGCGCGATGAGGAAGTTCATCGCGATGTCCTCGCAGTTCGTCACCTGCGAAGGGAAGATTTTTGCTTCTCTGACTCTCTCCAGATTCCATGCTCTCTCGCTTGTTCTGACTGACTAGCGTGCTGGAAGAATGAAAGATCTGCGCTATCTCAAGTCTTCGAGGACATTTATTTGATTTTTTAAACTCTAAACAGTGAGAGCGCAGAATCAACTTACACACACCTGCCCGGACTATGAGACAACGGTGAAACACAAGAGGCGGAGGCTACCAAATGTTCTCGCATTACGGCTATTCGAAAACGTTTCTTCCACTAGACCACATTAATTTTGCCCATGATATAGTAAAATTTTTTTTAATTAGCATAATCGTACCTTGTGCTCCTATATCGTTACGGAACTATTGTATTACTATTAAATATTCAATAAACATAAATTCCCACCTTATCCACATGCTCCCGGATCGCCGCGGGCATCTCGTGCGTGTACGCGTAGAGGTAGCTCTGCAACATAGAATTATCGATTTTTGATTCACAATTAACAAAATTAATGTAAAACTTCAAGCAGCCAATCCATTCTGCAGATAACTAAGAACTGGATCAACGTAGATGCGAGCAAAAACCATCTCTGGATATTCCGATGCCAAAAAAGCAAGTAACAGTCGTGATCTTGTAACAGTTTTCATAATATTATTTTTTCTTCGCCAACTGAATCTACAGCAATCACAGATGCAGGTACGGCTGCCATCCGCCTGGTGGGCGAACAATGAATTTTTGGAAAAAATAGTGAGATCCGAGCATCGAAATTAACGAACCGCTAAGCATACATCACATCTGCGGAACTGCTATGCACCTAGTTCGCTATCACGTTAGACCCCCCATCCGTAAAATCCCACGCCAAATCATTACTTACAATGATGTAACCGTTAAAGCCCATCGACCACATACCTTGTGAATGAACGCGGCGCCCGTCAGTATCATGCTCAGCTGGCACGTGTGGTTGCTGTTGTAGAAGAGATCGGCGCCGAATCTAGAATTGAAAGCCATTTCAGGAGGCTCACACCTAGGGCTGTCAAGCTGTCTCTCAGGCTCACAATCAACTACCATTTGAGATTACGACTACAGACTGATTCATCGCTGACAACGACTCTCTAGAAAATGAGAAACAGATTTTTTTTCGTCGATCAATGACTACGAACGATCGAAACAAAGCATTGCTCCGTGATAAATCAACGTACTGAAACCTCGAATCACATATACACCATCTGTCGCACCCCAGAAAATTCGAATAATTTTTTTTTACAGCGGCAGTACTGGACTAACGCGACTGAAAATCCTATCCAAAGATACAAAGGACTTGCAACCACAAGCCGCCTATCCAATAGTCCGCATCAAGGTTCAGAAATCAATACACAGTGATCAACCAGTCCTTCGTACGTTTTTTTAGTCGACGAAATTGATCTTTGATCTTTTCATCTATAACTACCGTACCTCGAGTGCTGTCGTGCCGGGAAGCCGACGAGCTTCTGCCTGTTCTCGCGCCACACGCGGAACGCGAAGACCACCTAAAAAAATCAAATCAGTTTTTTTAGCTCTTCAATATGAATTGCGTTTGAAAATCGACTTTTTTCATAAAGGTTTGCGTATCTCAGCATTTTCGAAAATACTATTATTTTAAAAAATAATAATCAAACCTCATGCTGCTTCAGATCGATATCGTCGTCCAGAGAGAGCACCGCCTTAAAATTTAAATATTATTTAATTATTTAACATGCTTTACTTTTATTGATTTAATTCGCGTTTAATACAAATGCGAATTAAATCAATAAAAGTCCACCTCGGTCTGTATCCGGTCCCAGGGAATGAAGCGGTTGTTGAGGCTGTTGCGCTCGGCCCGGATAAATCTGAGAATATATGTTATTCCATTTCACGAAGTAACAAGAAACGGAGATGGATATCTTTTTAACGCTTGGAAGTTAATTAGCCTTTTTGGAAGATAGAGAAAACTAGAATCGGTGAAGGCTACTTCTCCAGAACTTGAAATGTAATTGAAGCGCTCAATCACCAAGTGATTGGGCAGGTGGCTGCTAGGTGAATCACCGTGTCCCCAATAATTTTATTGTGTAATATTGTGTAATATGAGAGCATTACTGCCCCCGCTTATTCAAGTACTCACTGGAACTCGCACTCACCTAGTGAACACAAATCTCTAGTTAGGGCAATTTCTAGAACACATTTTGGACCAATTTTAACTAAACATTTTGACTTTTATAAATAATTAATAAAAATATCAATAAAAATAAAGGGCACTTTCCTAGTTGGCAACCAAGCCCCGCCCCCTCAATCCTTCCCCTTAAGGAACGGATTATCATTTGTTATGAAAGTGCTTAGGTTGCTTAGGCTTGGGCTGATTAGTAATCGCCTGCTTAGAGTGATCTAAGGTCTGTAAGGTGCCTAAGCTCCGCCCCCTAGTGAAGGGGGCGGAGTCGAAGTGGGCGGGGCTTGGTTGCAAACTAGGAAAGTTCCAAATAAAGTACTCACTCAACCGGCACATGCAACCTTGGCCAGGCGCCCTGCGGCTCTCGCTCCACGTTGTTCCACACGACGATCACCTGAAAGAGGGGGGATTAACTGAGCTAACGGTCTCTTCGTTTCACGCACTCTCTCACCTCGCGTGCGAGAAATCATGCGAAATGAGGAGATTATAACCGACTCTCTTCTTTACGCACGTTCTCTCGTTCTGTCTGCCCTACGAGATATTTTATATGTATCGTGAAAAGACGGAGCTGAATCGACTGCACTTTCTCAGCTGACTTATCACTTGAGGCTGTTACTCGAGATCACCATGCCTGATTTTCAGGGGCCAAGTGGTAAGTATAAACTTCCAGCGAGTCATACCGTCTTGTAACCAAATGAATGATAAGATATCTTATTCAGATACGTAAACTTATGCAATACACAGCTAACACAATAATATGAATAATCACTGAAGTAGTTACCTTATTCAGATACGGGCACTTGTGCAGTCGCTCCAGAGAAGCAGTGAGCACCGCGTCACGGTTGTACGTTAGCATCACCACTGTAATTAGTTGTTTTTTTAATTTTTTTTTTGTTTTTTAACTTATTTGTTTTTAATGTTGGACCTGCAATACAATCGGATCATGCAAAAGTCTATGTGATATTATTGGGGGCTGGAACATCACTCGAGTAGGTTGCAAAAAATAACATGCCATACATTGAATATTAATCTGCAAAGTTATGAGCTGTTCATCAACACTCCCCGCCTACAGTGTACTATCACATCACGCAGAAGCACAAATCAAACGGGTCAGAATGATTCTGAGAATACAGAAGAAATAGTATCGCTCATAAGTCATTGGTCACTTTTTCAATGCGATGTAATTTTTGAACCAGGAAAGCTGTTGATCTGAAACTTTGGCATTACGATGAAAGTATATAGAAGACAATTTTGCAAATAATATGGTATCGCAAAAAATCGATATTATTGCATAGTGATGACGCAATCGAAGCATACTATTTCAAATGATCATTATTCCTAGAATATTTTTTCTATCTTTTCAAACTTTTTATGCGTAGAGATATGTTCGAGGGCTACCCAGAAAAAAAGTTTCAAGTTGATACCGATTACTGCAGCGGTTCCAGGGTTGCTGCAAATTCAAGGTCTGATTTTCATAACTCCGCTTCTAGACAAGCTAGAGACTCGTTCTAAGGGTCATTCTGCTTCATATAGGGAGTAATTTATATCCTGAGAGTTTGGTGAAGATTGACCGTCATTTACGTTTTTGAAACCCAAAAGTCACTTTTTCTGATGACCCGAGTTTGGCCATTTGCCATTCCAAGGGTGAATTTTGTAAACATGTGGTTTTGGTGCAGGAAGATTGCAAAACCATCCATGAGTAATATCCCAAATTTTTAGAGCAATTGCTTATCTCTCCGGTATGTTGTACTCGATTTCCGGAGGTATATTCAATTTGAAGAGTGCGATAAATTGAAGAGAAATTCTCTTCAATCTTTTTTCTAACGGTTAAATATAGCCCATACTTGGCCAAAAAATCGGCCACCATCGCATTATTATCGTCGCTCATTTTCAGGGTTCTAGCTCGGATAGAACGCAAGATAATAAATCGCAAACTTTGAAAAGCGAAATTTGTCGAACTGACTATACCTCCGTAAATCGATTACAACAGATTGGAGTGTTAAGCAATTGCTCTAAAAACTTGGGATATTATTCATGGATGGTTTTGCTATGTTCCTGCTCCAAAACCATATTTTTACAAAATTCACCCTTGGAATGGTAAATTGTCAAACTCGAATCAACTGAAAAAGTAACTTTTTCGTGTAAAAAATGTAAATGATGACCGATCTTCACCAAACTCTCAGGGTCTTAATAACTCGTCATAAGAAGCATAATGATCCTTAGAACGAGTCTCTAGCTTGTCTAGAAGCGGAGTTATGAAAATCAGACCTTGAATTTGCAGCAACCCTGGAACCGCTGCAGTAATCGGTATCAACTTGAAACTTTTTTTCTGGGTAGCCCTCGAACATATCTCTACGCATAAAAAGTTTGAAAAGATAGAAAAATATATTCTAGGAATAATGATCATTTGAAATAGTATGCTTCGATTGCGTCATCACTATGCAATAATATCGATTTTTTGCGATACCATATTATTTGCAAAATTGTCTTCTATATACTTTCTTCGTAATGCCAAAGTTTCAGATCAACAGCTTTCCTGGTTCAAAAATTACATCGCATTGAAAAAGTGACCAATGACTTATGAGCGATACTGTACATCTCGCCATAGAAATTGGTTTGGATACGAACGGAATGGAGCGACGATCGTCATTTCTCATTCTGACCGTGATATCAAATAGTGGTGAAACACAATTCCACCTTGTCCGGAAATGAAGGAAACACGGAATTTCTCATTTTGTTTTTCCATTCTATATTTCTATATAAAAATGAGGCTTGGGTTGTTAATTACGACAAACGATAACATCACCACCATCAAAAACTATCAAAGGTTAACAGTGGAAGATGCACTATTCCACCGGGGCACAATATAATAAAGTTATACCAAAACTAGATCCCCGATCGAGCATAACTTTCCCACGGAATATGCGAAATGTTTCCAATAAAATCGTAACATTGCTCACCAGTAAACTGCTCCCTCTGCCTGTTTCCTCCCAGTGCCAGCGAGAATTCCTTGCCCGAGCCGGGCTCGATCGGACGGAAGCCGGCCGCAGTGTCCTGAATGAAATAAATAATCTTTTGTCATTTTTTCCAACTCTTATGATTCCGGTTTCAGTTGTACAATGTAGATCAACATTTTAAAAAAAACGATAATTCCATTATCATTCCCATCGACCCAGATAATAAACTGTGTGGCGAATCAGTGAACTCGGATACACCTCACCGCGGAATTTAAGAGCCCACATCGCACCAATCACCTCTGCGTTTCACGCCGTGCTTATACTATCATCGCATTCCCTCGATTCAATAGTAGTCTCTTGCAACGTCGTCTCAAAAAAATCATTGCGCACTATGAAATCCTTCTAAACGATCCCCTGCATATTTACCATAGTCCGTGAAATACCGTAACTCGCAAACTCTAGTATTTTTGTCACATCTGATCCATCACACAAATTACGGTCAACGCGACAGACAACCAAACAAGCTTTAGAAAATAACCCTAACTACCGTAATCTACCGTACCTCCACGAACTCGGCTCCATTCGGCATCTCCGCTGCTTCTGCGAGGAATTCGGGCGCGCCTCCCAACGAGAACCGCTCGTTCCAACTCGAGTAGCCATACTAAACAAGACGAAATTAGATCTATGTTAATACCAAAAGAATTCATAATTATCAACCTCAAGCACCCTGCGTTTCAAATGAATGCAGTGAACGCTCGTCCGGCAAATCAATACAGTTCACTACTACGACCCTTTTGCAGGAGGTGAAGCCGAACTAAAGTTAGAGTTTTGTAATGGAATGCGCAAGACGCATTGCTTGCCTCAAGCACCCTTCCGCTAAATCAAATTCGTGAAACATCAGTCAACGTATCAATTCAAAGGAACGCCAGCTCGAGTAGGTCGCCATCCCTTGCTGAACTAATAATGATATATTTTGAGTGTGTTCCACGGACCAATTGCCAGCACATCGTGCCCTGCGGCTACATGTGACTCATGAAACCTAGGAATGCCTATCGATTTAATCTGGAAATTGCACTAGTTTCAGTTCTCATACTGGAGATCATGATAGATTTTCATACACGAAGTCAACGAAAATTGTTCGCTCAATTTCCAAATCTATCGTCATCACGGACATTATTGTGTGTTTTTTTTTGTATTCGAAGGTAACAAGACCCCATTGCTGGGCTTGTGCACCAGCGACTACATTCGCTCTGTGAAACCCCGTTCATGCTAGTCGGATGAGAACTGATTCGTAATGAACTCTGGCCTACCAATTGACTCGCGATTCAGACAGTTTTTTTTCGTTTTCTGCAGAATACGCCGTCTCCAACAACCTTAGCCACGATGAGCCCGTTCTATGAGCCATGTGACCCTCAATCAACCAATGAAAAAACAGACCCACACGATTTTTATAGGTACAAGTTATGATAATTCAGCAAGCTCATTGTCAGTGCAAACAACGTTTAGAACCAGGCCATCTCCGACAAAAAAAAACGATGAAACCCAACACATCCTACCGGACCATTCCTCAATTCATGAGAAAGAAACAGGGAACTCGCACAGATTAAAGACTAAAGATCAAAGATCATCACTCACCATCCCGATGGCCGTCGCGTTGTGCAAGAAGGCGGGCGAATCTACCGGCGCCTCCAGTGGGCCTGAAGAATATCATTAATTAATAATTAACAAAATTCATCATGAATAATTATGTGCCGGCAATGGGAGTCCAATCAAAACTAACAGCTAATTGATGCCCTAATGCTCCGCTCAACATAATCTACCATGAGAGCAGAGATTTTTTTTAGTTCGAGGCCGACTGTTGATTCGATCAAACAGTCGGTTTTCCCTCAACAATGTATAATAGTATGGGTGAATCTTCACTCAAACCAGGTGTCAAACATTTTTTTAGCTATTCTACTAGATAAACCAAATAATTCTGAACGGATCCGGATTCTCCGACCAACATCCAGCCTCTACCCTGTTTCCATCGCTTCTTTGCAGGTGAGCGTGCGCCCTTGGCACATCTTCATTGTCAGTCCCCCCTTCTCCTCTAAGTACCGGATCCACTCCATAAAAAGCTCACCCAGATACTCATCATCCGCGTACACGGGCAGATTCACCGGCGTCTGAATCGGCGCGACGAAGCTGCCGTTGAAGATGGGCGAAGCCTGAATTATATATATTTAAATATCTGATAATTCGTGCAAAAATCTTATCAGTAGCTATCTATCTTATTTTTTGAAGCAAGGAGAAGAACAATACTGAACTTCATCGAATTGTTGGTGCTATGCAACTGCTTCGAAACCCCGTTCATTCTGGTGGTTCTACTGTAGAACTTCTAGATTATAGGAAAGGTTTTCACAGCGCATGACACACTCATTGGACATTGGGAATTTCAGTGAACTATGCAACCACTTCGAATCCCCGATCAACCCGGAAACTTTCCAACTTCTTTTTTCTGTCAAAGCACAATTTACCCTGTTTCCCACCATCTTCGAACCATTCCAGAAAGTGGAACCATCATATATCGATACCACAAAGTAAAACCATACCACTGACGGCGCAGGGCCTCTTGGTGCGAGGGACAGCCGCGTGGACAGGGCGGCGGCGAGCGAGTGCCACAGGGCTGCAATTAATATTATTGTGAAAACGAAGAAAGGATGTGATCAGTCCCGAAATACCGTACCATCAGCACTATCCAGATACTCCTCCGATAGTCTCCTTTTCTACCGTAACCCCCTCAGTCATAGGTTTCTACCGTAACCACACCATAATCTATCTACCGTACCATCAGCATTATCCAGATACTCCTCCAGCAGTCTCCTTCCTCTCCTCCGCATCTCCAGCGCGTCTGCCATCGGGACGTTCCTATTATTTAATTATTATTATTATTAGTCTTAATTAAATTAGTAGGAAACCCCGGCTTATCTACATCATTTCAATTCCAAGACTAGTTGACTCTGTGTTTCAGCGGTTTGTCTTAGTAGGCACCTGGTCCGCTAATGAATGGCAGATTCCGAAATTGTACAAAAAAAAATAAAGCTAAATCTGATGATGTAATGATGCCTTCCCAAACCTACCGTAATCACATCTCGGCTCTGCCCTACTGTACCCCGGTAATACCATATCGTACCTCAGAATGTAGTGCAGCTCGGGCAGCCGTGCCAGCGGCAGACGAAGCAGAGCCCGGGACCAGTCGATCACTTCTGAAAAAAATTGGGTGAATGAATCGATTGCTTGTTCATTGTAAAATCAGCATCAGATCGATGATCATTCGATAAGGTGGTGAAAGTCTCTTAACCCAATACTAACATTAAGCATTCCTAGGCAAAACAACTTGCTGACTCGTTGTTTCACATTAACCACGTAAGGAGATCTAAGCCTCCTACCCCAATGCTCCATTGATCTCTGCGAAAAAAAATACAAATCACAATACTGAGCGTTTTACGGAAGATAAATACTTAAATATGAATTAAAATAAATATTTTTAATAGATTATTAATATACCCACCATCTAGCGGCAGCGGCGCGTCCATCCGCATCAACACCGGGATCGTGCCCGTCCTGGAATAAATTATTATATGTCGAATATTTATTATTTGAGGTCTAGACCGAAGAAGTACCAGTATTTCGTGCCAACTCATTCATTACTATAAGAGAACGATGAAACATCAAAGGGGAAGACTTCACAAAACACCGAATACATTTTTGATCGAATAGGCTTCTCAGAGAGCGTGCTGAACCAGTTGAAAGACTTTAGGTCATGAAAAGGCCCTCCGCCACGAGATGCGAGGAAGAGGTAAGCGCAACGAAATTTTTTCAGGCAGCATAGCTACTTTTCCCTACTACTACGGGGCGGTACCTCATATTTTACCATGCCCATAAAATAGAAAGCAGTGAAAATTACCTAAGCACCAGAAGCACATCCTCCACAAGATGCGATGGCGAGGTGAGCACGGCGAAGTGAGAGGCGGACAGGGCGGCTGGAATGGAGATTTATCCACTATTAATCGTCTTACATTCCAGGAAGGAATGAAGCTGGAATGGGATGGTTGCGGGCCAGTCTATTTCATTTCCCGCGCCACCACTAGGATTCGCGTTTCAAGAACCTATATGTGCTCTGAACATATACGTTTAGATGATTGTTTCTCCTTACAAATTGCGATTGACTTAGCCAAATTTGATTCATGGAATGATCAGAAAAGAATACTGGCACGACTTATTGCAGCCTAATGGAACGGAGAAGTTTCAAGCTCGTTCTATCTTATGTAGGGCCCGTACATTTTAATGATATTTAATGATAAGTGATAACTGATTATTCTTGGTCGAAAAATCGAGAGCGACTATTGCGGGCACAACAAGTCCAGAGCAGTCATGCTCCCAGCGAAACGCGAGATAGCCTAGCGCGATAAGCTTCCTTGACAGTGTGAAGACGTGTTTCAACAGTTTTTCATTATGGCCAACGTGCACTGGCAAACAATGTGAATGATGGAGAGAATAAAACTAGAATAAAACTATCTCCAAACGGCAAATTCCTGAAAAAATGCTGTGAAGTTGAATCCTGACATTCTTGTGAGTATTGCCCTTTCACAGACTAGGCGATGGCGCGTTCCAACCACCTATCTTCACTACGAGCTTGACTGTTTCTCTAATTCAAATAGATCATATAGTATCAATAGACCAAATATACGATAACGCAGAAGCCACCTTTAGCTCACAGATTAAACTATTTTTTTTTCATTTTTTTCAACCTACTGGATCGCAAATGTAACCAAACCCTTCAACATTCCCATTCCTCTTCTATGCCCCGTGAAACACCTAATACCCGGGTCCAGTGCACGCACAGTCAATAGCACATGCATCTCTCTTATATTTTTTCTTGAATACTTGCTACTGATATTTGGAAAATATTAAATGTTTTTCTACGCGATCTCGCATGGCAATTGCCCTTTCGCAGAATAAAATCCCTTTACAGATACCATGAAACCCCAGTCACCCTCTCTCGATTTTATACTTTCTCCTATTCAGGACCATCTTGCTCAGGCCACTTTATAAATTAGTATTCGCTATTTTGGACAAGGATACGTGCTCACATTGCATTTGCTCATCAAGCTCCATCTTTCTCCTGATCATGAAACCCCAAACTCACCTACCTCTCTCCTCGCATCTTCCATCTCCATATTCTATCTCTCTTATAGATTTCATTTACTATTAATTTTCCAATCAAATCCGACCACATTATACTACCCTTCATTGTCATTCACCCATTTCTCCATGGTATGAAACACCAACTCACCTTGCAACTTCCCCTCGCAATCTCCTTCTCCACACTCGATCACTTCCATCGAATCCTCCGACTTCCTCATCGATTGATCGATATTCGCCCGATCACGATCGAACGTCGGCCACTTCTCACGCACCACGAGAGTGAGCAGGTACTGAAATGGGCACGGTAGTGGTACTGTAAGGAGCACACTATCAGGGTCAGTATGTACTGTAATGGGATGGATACGGTAGATATGAGGCGTAATGGATACGGTAGATATGAGGCGTACCGTACCTCTCACCAACTACCCCCCCCCCCTGCATAGTCTCTAGATGAACTGTAAGGTGCGCAAATCCAATGAACAGGTTCTGTAAAGGTAGGGGAACTGGGAGGTATTGAAATTGACACTCATTGCTGAATATCAGAACTGTGTGAAACACAAGCCAGCATTTGCATTTCTCAAAATTTTCAGCATTAACTTTTCATAAAAAATAATAGGCCGACTTGAGCTTCATCGGCAACTGATAGCGCCGTAAATTTCGAATCGTTAATATCACATTGGTGTTTTTGCATGTATATGAGGACTACTTTTCTAACTCGATTATGTGATCTAGTTTACAAACTCAGCGGAGCCTAGGAGCAGCAATGTGGGAAAAAACAGATATCGCTCAATCCCCAATTTACTGTGCCTTTCTCGAATACCGTATTACTCTCCCTCCTCCTTTACTCTGCCCCTTACCCGTCTCATCTAGAGCACCCTACTCACCTTTCTCGAGTACGGTAGCAGTCGGGGCAGGGCCTTCCAGTCATCCACCGTCCTCCTTCTCAACGTTGAAGGCGTCAGAGGCAGATGGACGTCGAGTGAGCGACGGAATGTGCTGAAATTTAAAAAAAATATATAAAGATTATATAAAAATTCTAAGAATAGTTTAGTGTACCAAGCTTGAGAACCAAATATCAGAAACATAGGCAATATACACTTCCTTATTCCCATGCCGCATCCCAAAACTGGCAAGGCAAACCAATTTAATTCCAACCGCCAATAAAGAGAGATCATACATTTTCATAACACAAATATAGCCAATCCGAATCACAAATCTGACATGTCATATCTTTCCAATCCAAACCCCAATACAAGGAGAAGCAGCGAATATTAATTTTCCAAGTGTGAAAATCACCAAGATTAGATGTGAATTCAGCGCCAGCTCTCCTATAGATAACGCATATCTCAAAACTCGCAAGTCACATATAAAATCGGGCTAGAATAGTAAACGCAACTGAGAAAGTTTTTTATTGAAGCAGCTAACTCACCATCAACGGTGGTCGCCGTACAGTTCTCTTACTTCAAGTGTGTAACGTGAATGTTCCTTGTCAGTTACATTTCATGCCTGCCATTTTATGGAAAACTAGCCTTCAATGAGTATATTCATGACTTTTTTTCTAACAGAATGACCAATGAATCATCAGACGTAGGTGCAACGCCCGGCTCCTATGCTGTACAAGAATCGGTAATGCTCCTAGTGATTATTATAGACCATAAAGACAAGGAGCGTTCAGCAAGGAATACAAATGCTCTTTTCAAACAAGCATGCATTCTTTCTGCTTCTCCAAAGCAAAAAACAATATCAATTTCATGCTCCTCTGGTACTGTTTTCCCACTGGTCCCCCATCGGCACTTTTGATGTTTCCCACACTGGGGAGTGAGGTGGGGGACCAGTGGGAAAAAAATACCAGAGTCCATCAAAACATCAAAACACTCACCCCTGCTCAAACTCCGTCTGCACCAGCTGTGCACTGCTCGTTTCGTTCAGTCGAAGTGGAGTGCCCATCGCATTGAGCACCACGTGGTTCGCTCCCCGCTCCGACCAGTAGGGCAGGTCCTGAAGGGATTTTGGGATTACGGTAAGATATCGACAAGTTAGTTCAGGTCAAAAAGGGTTGCGGGGTGAGATGAATGAGGAGGAAAAGAGGCGGATTCACTGATTGTACAAAAGATTGGGAGGCCTGAGAATATAGTTGATCGATTTGCTGATATTCTCTTTTTTTATATTTCCTGATTTTTTTCGTGTATGAAAGAGGTCAAGCATTGGTCGAGATCAACACTGAAGTGCTTTCAAGTGCTGTTGGGACACAAATGTGCTTGATCAGTAGGGAACATTGTTTGGAAAAACGAAGGTAACTATGATTGCACAAAGACAAAATATGGGAATTATAGGGCGAGAATGAAGCACCACAGTTCCATGTGGCGACTTCTGAACATGCATCTGACTCCCTTCCCCCTTTCCCCGCCCGAGCTCACAATCAAGGGGAGTAAATGATTCAATTGTATGTTGCAAGGCGAAAAAGAAACAAACCACTGCTCATGTCAAATATTCCGCCCTATCATTGACTCCTGAAGCACAGATGAAAGTTTTCGAAAGTACACCTATTAATTCGACCAGCAGAGGAAGCGTGGGAAGTGGAGAAACAGTTCAATCGATATGTCTTTCCAATTTTTAGGATGGCACTACGGGGTTTCAACTAGAATATTATTTGCAATGAAAGGACTAAATTTCGCTTCCGCGCATGGGTGAAGTCTAAAAAAATCAATTATATTCTCGCATACCCCATTAAATAAATCAAAACTTTTTTTAAAAAATCAACCCACCTTCAGACTGCTATTCCCCTGCTCCGTGAGCACGACGGCGAACAGGCACGCGGTTGAGGGGTTCGGGTCCTGGAATTATAATTAATAATAATGATTATGTTAAATTTAACAATATATCATATCAGACCAGTGCTGCGAAAATATAATTATTGTTAGGAAGACTGCTCCAAGACGTGAACGATATTTGAATTTTTACTGCTATCATACTAGAGCAGAAGCATGAATGCACTCGAAACTCCAATAACACCTTATCACAGTCCTTGAGCATGAACTGGCCTGATTCCAATCAGGAAATATCCACTTCTTCAGGTATCCCTAACCCGGCGCTACTAGATCACACACTCACATAATATGCCGACTCCCTAATCGCTTCGTACAGTGGATGCCCTCTGGCCGTTGGGTAGAGGAAGACCCGGAGGGGAGTGGTCAGCGAGCAGCGACTGGAAATAGGGAATTATTTTTAATTTTTTTTTTTAAATTCCACCCTTTTTCAAATAGTTTTTTTTCATTGTTTGAGCCGAAGAATAATCAAGATTAACCGAGGCGACACTCAATTGAGTTACTGCTGTATCCAAGATCCCCCTGTCTGCTTCAAATGCGCCGACTTTTGTGCTAATCAAAGTTCACCCAATTATTGGGACCCAATATTCTTTTTTTTTATTCAGTTCGAGTAAGGTTCAGATGAGCCATTATCCCATCACAGGCGACACAGAATTGAATAGGCAGTGCATCATTGATCTTCCTACTACTATCTAATTCGCCGTGCTATCGTACACTTTTGGGCTAATCGAAGAGAATGAAAAGTCTATAGAAGACGAGCATGAAAACAGGGGGAAGCACTAAACTAAATAAACGTCTACGGCCTATTCCTTATAAATATCAAAAATCAAAGATGAAAGCTCTCAAGGCACCTGTAATCCACGGCATCCTCGATCGACCCACTCTGCTCCTTTCTCGAATGGATCAGTGATGAGACGGGATCGACCGAGGACTCAGACGAACACAGATCAAAGATCAATGTGACTTCCACCCTACCCAAACTATACAGGGGGATCACTGCACTAATCTATAAAGATGATGCAGTATCACTGATACCTGTAATCCACGGCATCCTCGATCGACCCACTCTGCTCCTTCCTCGAATGGATCAGTGATGAGACGGGGAGGAGGGGACGAGAGGGAAGGGAGACGCGGACGTTCCTTCTGAAATGGAATTATTAAATGTCAAGTCGAAACTGGTAGATCACGGTTGCAAGTTGTTCTAAAGATTCTGTGAATTGGCAAAGCTGTGATGTTTTAGTGGACGACGTTGAAAAAAATCGATAAATGCGCTCATCGCGGTTTCACATTGGCCGTAAGATTCACTTGCTGAGAAGAATTGGAATGAAACGGGAGTACGCAGAGAATCATAATAATAAACAAAATTGGTACATCCCCGCTTCAACAATGATATAACTGCAAGAAGTGGTTGTCGGAAACAATTTCTTGAAAACCGGTATCGAAAACATCTTAAAAAAGAGCTTGATTGAACGGGGCCCCAAAGTTCGAAAAAAATCATTCTACTTTGTTTTTTATTCAAATGGTAAGATAATAATCTAAATAATAATAATGGAAATTATAATAATATTAACTGCACACCGATCATTGAGATCCCTCAGCAGACTCTTCGCGTTGTCGATCTCCGCCTGTACTTGCGCCAGTTGATTCTCTGCAACAGAGAGATTATAAAGCACAAAACAGATGACGGATTTTTTATTCTTTTATTGTGCCAAATGATTCTCTGCAACAGGCAAATTATAAAATCCAAAACTTTTCCAGATCGCGATTTTATCATATCTTCATTTCAAAGAAAACTATTCAAAATTCGACTTTCTTAGTGAGCTTTTATTGCGCATGCTGATTCTCTGCAACTTTCCAATTGATTTCTAATTGGTGAACGACATCCATTCAAATAACAAAAACAAAATAAAACCCTTCTTACAGTAGTCCATCAATTGGTCAGCCAATCAATAGCCCCTGAACTACCGTAACCACCCATCAATACCGTAACCCCACTCACGTTTCTCCGGTATCTGATGGGAGATCTCCTCGTACTGTTTGATGATCGCGTCGAGACGAGCGGACGAATCGACCACCTCGAAATAATCGATAATTTATTATTAATAATTAAATATTTCTGAGCAAACAATTCCTTCAGGCATACATCGGGCAAAGAGTGGGTTTTTTGTTAAAAAGTTGACTTGGTGCTTCATAGAGTCCATAAATTCCCGATGAAGTTGCAAAAGTGATAGGCAGCGGAAGCCTTTGGCGAAAAAAAATTAGACAATCTGACTGGCGGGTGCCGCGTTTCACTGACTACGTATCCTCCAGCGAATATACGGAAAGTAATTCGAGCCTTCGAGTTGTATACCTTTACAAACTCAATAACATCAAAAACCCCTGGTTATGTACTGGCGTTTTACAATTAATCAATAACTACAGTAGGCACCTCACACCACAAACCCTCGATCTACAACTACCGTACCCCTACCGTACTCCGCACCAGGGATCTATAAATAACTACCGTACCTCGCTCCTTACGGACACCAGGATCCTCCTCAGGTCAGCAATCCGCTCGGGCAGCGGCACCGCCGGACAGCCCTGCCCGTCGTAGTCGTCGAAGTGGCTGCAATTATCGATAAATGGTCAATAGATAATCGGGAGGCACATCGGATACGGTGCGTATACTTTGTGCTGAATTGTCCATTACTTATCCCAGATCGCAACCGCTCTGAATGGGGCGAAGGATAGTGAAAAGAAAGGATAGTTCTGTAGGCATTTCAATAACTGGATGCATGTATAAGGTAGGGAAAACGGAGTTTCGCTAATTCTACTTGATCCTTGGATAAATAGATACACTAATCCTCCCTAACCTCTCTGTATTAATAAAATTGCACTAACTATCTTACCTCAGATTCAGTTATTCAGTTTCGAACAAATGTTATTTTGCACAATGCTAATCGAAGTTTCACGAAAACTACTTGATAGGGGCCAATAGTTCCACCAATGTATCCGCGGTATTCTTTTGTAAATAAACCAATTTGCGCATACACTGTCAATTTCATACAGAATATGTATCAGTAGCCGCAAATTGCGCTGATCAAAATGGGGTATCAGAAGGCTTTTCTTCTATCAAAATAGACAATTTCATACAAGCGGAATTTTTCACAATGCATATCGGTGTTTCAACACTTGTACATTGCGCTTTGCTCTATACCTACACTAATTCGTAGCTGGGTTTCGTTCTTCAGTACTATAATGTCACAGTGTCTGTCTGTCCGTCCGTGCCTAACTAACTAACTAACTAACTAAGTTTGTTTGTTTGTCTGTCACGCTCAACTTTTTTTGCTCATAACTCGCTTCAAACTCATCCTACAGCCCTAAGATCTTCACCATTAGACTTCTCATGAAAAAAAATTTCAATGAAAAATCGATAATTGATTTCGTCATCATTATGCAATAGTTCGTTTTCCGCGCCGTTCTCACCGCAAACTCAACCAAATCGCTCGTACTTCGCACCAAACTGCTTGAAACTAAAATATTAAAAAATCGATAATTAATTTCGTCATCACTATACTATTACAAATTTAATACGCCCTCGCTCACCTCAGATAGCTACCGTACTCTCCTCCCATCCTCTCGTGACCTCTGATTACCGTGATCAGGATCCAGAGGGTCACGGCCCCAGCCAGACCGGCGAATAGCCGCTTCTTGGTAACGGTAGCGATGGGCTCGTCGATATTCGACGCCCACCGTGCCAGCCATTCCATCTGGCTACCGTACTCCTCCTTTCTGATAATATTAAATCAGTTGGCGATTGGAAAAACAATAGTGACCGTACTAATTTCACCACTGATAATGAAACAGCTGGCGATAGACCTCGATATAAAGCTAATAACATCAAGTTCGACAGGCAAACTGCTTAGCGATGGGCAAAACAAAAACAATAATAAAGATTGACATAGTGATAGTCGGAGAAGGGACCAGAACCCGGGCGTGAATGGTGCATTTTACAAATTGCAACAATTAATAAATTAGCTTTATCTCGGCACAATCGGCAGAATCTTCTGTACAACCACTCCCAGTAACAATACTTTTACACTCATACACCATCGAGACTAGTAAGATCAGGGAACAATCACAATTTCATAATAATTCAATTTACAGGAAAAACGCATGTGGTTACAAGCATGATTAGCGTATAACTCAAGATATTGCAAACCCATTCTCGGTGCTAGAACAATCGATAAATACACTACGGTAGGACAATTATGGGGTACGGTAGGCGGCGGGTTACGGTAGAATCAATTGGCAACTAGGACAATCGATTATCAGACTACGGTAAGGATATCATGGGGTACGGTAGGCGGCGGGGTTACGGTAGAATCAATCAATATAATCAGCAGCACCAGCCCTCCTCCTGCATCGCGGGATCGCCAGCCTTGAGCAGCAGAGTTTGCTCCTTCTGCAAAGATCAGAGATTAAAGATCAAACATTAACTGGTGACCAGAAATTCTTGATTCACATCATGCCTACTATCAATCCGTTCAAATCGCAAATGTGTAAAATATAGCTTTTCCGAATCTTTTCAAACTCTCCACCCTCCAACCTTCTGTTTCAATAGGACCCTATAGCACAACCGCTCTACTACTTTCAATGAATCACGGGCCGACGTTTCTAAAAAGAACACAAAGTATTGCCAGCGGCGAACGATGCCTTCTCGTCGTTCCCTCACAGTACCTTTCATATCCTGCCGTACCTAAACGTTCCTACCGTATCTAGCCCTGCCCTACCGTACCCCCCCCCCCATCGAACTATTTTTTATTATTTTATTTTTTATTCAATTATTTTTAAGCATTCCACTCACGTCTGTCTAATTTCGTCTGTTATTGCGGTCGAGTTACTAATTATTTTCCAAAAATAAATATGATTGATCATCATATTCTCGAAAATATCAGCTACTCTTGTGAGAAACCGATCGTTCAGGTTCATCTAAAGAAATTTGTTGTGATTTTTTTTCCAAATCGTGTTTTTTGTGGTTACCCTTTCTATGGTGACGTTTGTAGGACGGTGATCTATTAATAGATCAGACAGAGCAATGAAGAACTTATTCGGAATGGGCCATACCAGGGGATCTTCATAATCATCCTTTAAAAAATCTTATCCTTTAACTTTCTGATAAGTACACCAACATGGCTAAACAATGCAGAATTTACGAATTGCCTTGTTTCTTCATAACCGTCGTTTTCATTTTTCATAATTTCGTATTTGTATCTGATTGCACGAATAGGGTGATTGGAGGAAAGAGGTGTATTTGACCGGAACGGATAACCAGCACAGAATACTTCGTAACTGTAGCAGTAACTTGTTGCCGTCTGAAAATTATGGCCTCGAAAAGGAGGAAACGAAAGCAAACAATAGTAGTATAATCCAAGAAAAATTTGCTTAGAAAAGAAAAATATTTTTTTCCTGACGTACCGAATAAATAACAAGATCTCCGCCCTCCCATTTGATGTGGTTGAGCGAGCGATCGATAGCGATCGGATAAATACGCCGGTTTGCCAATTTCAGATTGTAAATATCTATTAGGGTGTCCCATAAGTTTCCGGACTTTTTTTCGATATATTTTTTCAAGAGAATCATTAAAGATTATTTAAAAAATTAAATTACATTTAGTACATTTACCGCAGAAGAAAATTTAGCGCAACTAAAATTATAAAGATATTGGCTAGGAATGACGTAATGCCCGAAAAACGCGTTTTTTGATAATTATTTGAAAATATTCTCTCTTCGCCTGGAATGGTCATTGGATCCCATGATTTTTCTGACAAATATGGACGACCATCGACTATTTTTTGAAACTCTGAAACCATATTTTTATCGAAAGATTTACGAGAAAAATCAAAAATTATCAAGAGCATGTCTGAGGTTGAGGGTCATTTTACACATTTTGGAATTTTTTTAGGTGCCTAATAATCCGCTCTCGCCCAAATTGTTTTGATAATATTGTATTAGGATAACCTATACTTATTTCCATTTCTTATCGTCTTTCGTAAATCGGGTATTCTCAGGAATAGTTAAAAACTGCTAATTTCGTAACTATGATGCAATGTTGTTTCGAAGCTCGGGGTGGTGGTCAAACAAATTCTTAGCATCTCGTAAACTGTTACAGACATTAACAGTTTTTGGACCTCATCTCATTCGTGAAATCTGGAAAAATTCCATCTCGCTCAAGTTATGCGAAACGATGCAGATTTTTCAAATGTCGGAGATTTCACTACCTCACACATGGAAATGAACAAACAGTCAACTCTCTATAAAGTTCTCTTAAAAGTACATCGAAACTCTTTGAAGAAATAGGGGAAAACATTCAGTCCGGGAACTTATGGGACACCCCAATAGCTCAATAATCTAATTAATTAAATAATTAACTAATTAAGCAAACCTGAGCCGCGTCGGTGCTCACTCGATTCGCCGGCGATTCGAGGTCGCACTTGTTGCCTATGAGAATGCGCGGGACCTGGAAATCAATGGTAGGCCTGCACAGATTCCAAAACGTAAAAAAAACATCGCTTTATAGAGCACAGAGAGAGTCTCCTCATTTCACGTACTCTCTCGTCGACCGACCGAGCGAGAGAGTGTGCAAAATGAAGAGACGGCGGTATCATGTCTCGAACTCTAGAGAGAGTTAGAGCTACTCCTGCTACCTGCCCAGTCACTCAGCAATAGGTACCTACGATACTCCCTTGGGAGTCGTCTCCCCCTCCCTATGCACTCACCTCACTCGTCGCTCCTAACCCATGCTTCTCACACTCTTCCAACCACGCTGGGAGGGGGTTTCCCTACCATACCCAAACCTACTATCTGACGTCTGTTTTCAATCATGTTTTTCAAAATTTTCGCTAATTAATTAGCTTAATTAACTCACCTCACTGGTCGCTCCCAGCCCGTGCTTCTCGCACTCTTCCAACCACGCAGGGAGGGAGGAGAAACTTACTTTCCTTACCCCCACACGAACCTATCTAATCTGTCCTACTCTTACGGATACATTGACCATGGAACCGGAACTACGGAACCACCTCCCCCCCTCCCGTTAGGCACCTTTGTACTGACCTCACTCGTCGCTCCCAGCCCGTGCTTCTCGCACTCTTCCAACCACGCCGGGAGGGAGGAGAAGGACCGCTGGTCGGAGACGTCGTATACGAATACCTGAAAGTCAAGGATTTTATTCTGACTCTCTCCATTTCACACGCTCTCTCGCCACACTCTGTGGCGAATCAGGAACCTGATTCGACCATTATGAATATTTGTTTTTTTTACGTCCGGCGGCCAACTACTATCAAACTCAAGCCAACCTACTTTCTGATATGGGAAGGATGGAACCTAAACATTCCGGGCAGCACACTATCTCCCCACTCTATGTAACCGCCTGAAATTGAGAAACAGTGCCGAATAAGGTAATTGTAATTAAAGTCTGTTTACGCATGTACGTTCCCAATGACACTCTTCCGTCTATGAATATTTGTTTTTCATCAGCGGAAGCCTCCACTCGAACAACTCAAGGCATCCTACAGCCTGATATCAGATGGGTGCAACCTCAACCATCCTACTCAGCCATTCCTCTCATCACGCCCATTTGCTTCTTTCTGTTAAATGCAATATAATTTAAATGGCACTCGAGCTAAGATCAACGCAACTAGGTAGCATTGACTTACACAATGTGAGTGAAACACGAATCGGCAGCTGTATTCAATTACAGAACCATAGTAAAATAAGCTATCCTCAATATCACATCGTTATCTCCTCGAGGCACGTCCTGCTCCTCCTCTACCCCCTACATCCACTCTCCTCCACTCTTTCTAACCCGGCGCGTCTAGAACCCCTCAACAACCCTAAAAGAAAATAACCTATCACTCACAACAGCGTGCACGTTCCGGTAGTAGTGCGCGACGATGGACTGCCGGTAGCGCTCCTGACCAGCCGTGTCCCACAGTTGCACCTGATGTTGAATAGAGATGATCTTTGATCTCTCAGATCAATCATCATAGTGCCCACAGTTGCACCGGAGCTTTATATTGGTTAATCATGAGATGATATTTGTTCTTTAAGTCTGAAAGTCATTGGACTCAAATGTGTCCCACTGCTGCACCTGGCAATGATTGGGAATGATCTTTGATCTTTCGGAAAACCACAGATCAGAATTGAGATCTTTTTTAAGCACCACTACATTCGCATAGAGAGATTCCTATTAACACTGCTTTCATGATACCTCTTATCATTTGAATGCCTAAATAAAAATGTCGCCCTGTCACTCTCGCGTTTTGATGTTTATAGGTAAGCGCTGAAGCGCTGCTGCTGCAGTGTTTCGTGGGGTGGGTACGTAAAAAACTGATAACTCTCACAATCAGATTCAAGGCTAGGCTAACTATGATCGATAGAAGCTTGCGCGCTTATTGCAGTGCGTAATATACAGTTTGCACACAAAATCGAAAATTGACGCAGCTATTTCTTGTTTTCAAGCATCTTACGAAAGCTCGAAGAATTGTGTTGAGATGCTAACCAGAGGAGTATCCAGCGACCACATTACATAAGGCATCCAGTGACTAACCGACCTTCACCAGATCGAAGATACAAGTTCAGATATCAAAGATCAAAGATCACCTTGAGCGTCTCTCCCTCCAGCTGCACGCTGCGCTCGCGGAAGTCCACGCCGATCGTCGCCTGTAAATTAATTGTTATTAATTTAATATATTTACTATTTGTATTTAAAGAAAAAGGTGGGTGTGTGTTTCAAAGATATCTCTTATTTGAGCACAGGGTATGGGATTCGATGCGAATCGCCCTTATTGCAAAAACAAGCATAATCTGTTGAGGAATCACATGTTGAGGAATCAGTTTTTTTTGTGGGGAGATACCAGCCCTTTCAGTGTTTCGCTATTCAAATATCACCAAGGTATATCAACGTTCACAATGGAGCCATGACTGCTAGGTAGCATAAAAAAAGAACAGTGGCGTAAATAACAGACTCCGCCCACCTCTGTGTACTCCGGGAATCGTCCGTTGCAGAATCGGAAGGACAGGCACGTCTTGCCCACGCCCGCGTCGCCCACGATGATCACCTGCGATTGGCCGGATAGACAATGAGAAATACTGCCCTGATTCATGCATTTCGCACACTCGTTCTCGCTTTGTCTAGCATAGCTCCATTCGCGGATAGAGCACGTTAGCGTTTCAAGAGCAATCAAAAGAATGAGTGAAAAGGGGACGGAGCATTGTAGTAACAGCGGTCTCTCGAATAATTGATCGAGTGTTCACGAGCAATAAACATGAAGATTGCGAATAAAAACATCTAGTAACTTTGCGTTTCAGCATCCTCATGAAATCGCGGATACTCAACTGGATCAATTCATGTGCGCGGAATCTCAATAAAATATCAGCAATCTTTTGCGAACCATACAATTTTTTTTATAATCCTTTATGTAATTATTAAAGTTAGTACCTTGAATGTGCGCTTCCTCTTGCCGGGTGCGCCGGGCGCAGCTGCTGCCGCGGGCTGGCCGACCTGCAATTAACTGGTGTTAAACGGCACCGGTGAATGCATGCTTCAAAGATGGTGCTTACATTTAGCCAACGACCAGCCTTTAAATTGATAGTTGACGGCCTCCGTTAAAAAAAGCACATAACGCTCATTGGAGGATGGTGCGGCAGATTAAGGCAGTAAAAAACAGCCAGAACACCTCTAATAGATAGGGGCCACAACGCAGATTGCCGATTCTGCACAATGGGGTCAAACTTGTGTTCAAACTTTCCCTCGTGGTCCCAATATCATCATCCTTTTTGCTGTTTGCCGATATCTTTTCTCTGATGCGCGCTGGAGCCCAAGAAGTACGCGCGGGATGCACTGGGAAGAGGAGGGAAAAGCGAGACGAGAGGGAAGGGGGCGGAGCCTAATTTGCGTGTGTCTCTCTCCCTCCTCCCGCCCTCTCGCTTGCCTCTCCCCGCGCTTCTTCTAACAAAAAGCCCAAGCCAGGGAGAAATGCTAAAAATCTAATTTCTTTTCTAAAATTCCTAAAATATTCGAATTAGTCAAAGCCCAAACAAAACTTTCACACTGCAACCCGTCAAAACGACCTCTTCTCTTCTTTCAAATGCAAATTTGATCTACTTAGTGATGCTATGCAAATTTTGGGCAGTGCTCAATCGATAGGAAATCGTGAGAGCTATCCATAGCGATGTCGAACGAACGATTTGGTTCAGAATGAGCTTTGGGCTTTTGCTTTCTCGCTTTTTCACGGAATCGTGTCAGAGCAAAGTGGACGGGGCTTGTGGGGCCTACTAATAGAACTGCTTACAGGTGCACTCGATGTCTATCCTTTTATTCGTCTGTCTTAAATTTGAAATGAAACATTTTGTGTTTCACTATTTCTTCATGACCGGAATCGTTCACTAACAACTGATCATCAGCCTTTGTCTATCTCTAAAATAATATTTTTGGTCGGCCTCACCTTCTGGAAACGTACTGGAAACGTATTCGCCAAATACTATTCGGCTTCCGCTACACAATCTCCCTATAGCCACTACCTTTCACCAACTACCAATGTATCCAGCGGCCACCCCTCTCCCATCATCCTGGACAGTAATGCAGCAACCAACGGGAAGTTATGAACCGTACAGAAACATTTCACAGCCACCCCAGACTCGTGTTTCACAATCTCCTCAACTAAACGCTCTTTCACCGACTAATAGTCGGCGACTATCAATGATTCCTTCCTCCGTGACACCCTCTATCCCTCCCCAACAACCATATCTTCGGCATACCGATATTTAAGAGCAGGGTCATTTATGTTTCACAGTTTCCTCAACACCACAATCTTACACCAACTATCAATACAGCTATCTCGAATGATCACACAAAATATTCTCCCCCACACTGGACGATAGTGCAGCTGTCAATCGCACTTCTCATCCAGCTTCTCAACTAATCCCAGCTGGGCACCGCCTACCCTTCTCATAACTTTCGTGCTTCACAATGCGCTCAATACCGCTTTCTTCCATCAGCAATCAATGCTTCTTTTGGACATGGTTACCAAATTAACTTTCCCCACTCACACAGGACGACGGTGCAGCAGCCGCAGCAGCAGCTGCTGCTGCTGCGGGGGTCGCAGCCGCGGCGCCCGGACGGGCTGCTGCTGCTGCCTGCGACGGAGGCGCCTCGAAGGACGACCGCAGCGTGCTCGTCGGGTACGGCACGCGACTCTGAATTATAGGCAATTAGAGGCCTACTTCAATGCTTCTTCCTACTTCTTCAGGCCTACTTGAAGGCACGCGGCTCTGGAATCAGGAAATAAGTTTCACTACATCGATTTTCATGTTATTTTACTATTTCAGTGCCACTACGTTAGAAATAAGTCACTGATTTATTTGTTAAGAGTTGCTCAGGCTTTACATTTTAGAACATAATTTCCGCCTCGGTGGTCACTGGTTTCAGATAGTTCGAATATTCTATTCAAAATCATCTCATCGTTAGTTTCACTTCTAGCATTCGTCCTCTCCTTATTCCCTCATTCTCAAATAACTCACAATCGAGGGCGGTACTGCTCCCTCCTCTCCCTGCTGCTGCAGCACGGGCGGCGGCGCCAGTGCGTTAGGGTGCGCGATCTGTCAATTATTTTATTATTCATTACAACTGATTGTAAATAGTGATAATTTCATGAAGCATTTGTGCTTCACGGATTTATCACTAAAGATAGGTTCATCAACATTTGATAAGAGATACATACTCAAACAAATGTCGCGAAAATATTTTTTACAGGTCTGGTAGGTTTTCCGCTTCACAGTCACTCTATACACCAAGTCAAAAGGGGGAAGAAAGCTCATTTGCGTGGCACGGACATTTTCGACTCAAATCCACCCTTTCACTTTGCCCACTTTCGTGATAGCAGATCGGTTGGTGGAGAATGACTTGAATAGTCATCAATTTTCTCCAGAACATTCATTTGGATGGTGAAACATATTGTTAAAACTATTTAGATTCATAGAGAAATCGCGCAGATAAAAAATTGTCTTCAGTTCCGAATGAAACACAATTGAATTCGGCAGATTTTAGAAATTTGTGCTATAAAGATTTTTGTGCAGAAAGTTCCCGAAACCCTTTGGGCACCACCTCACGTTTGCCGATTGTTCGATTTCGATCCCATTCGGTAGCAGCACTCGAAAACGTGCGCTCAATCTGGTGAAAACAGAGAAAAACGGTCGATTTAGGAACGCAAAGTCCTACTCCTCTGCGGAGAGAGAAGTTATTGACATGCCGTTTGTGCAGAAAGTTTCCAAAACCCTTTGGGCACCACCTCAAGTGGGCCGATTGTTCGATTTCGATCCCATTCGGTAGCAGCACTCGAAAACGTGCTCCAAACCTAGCGAAAACCCTCATTTCACACCGATTTTCACTCTCGCGCGGCGCAGAATGAGTCGACGGCGCTGTGCCACGCAAATGAGCTTTTTTCCCCCTTTTGACTTGGTGTGCTCTAAGATGACTGCTGTTCCTGCGCGTTGATCCGAGAAGGCAAAACGCTCGCAGAATTTAGAAAAATACACACAGATATGCAACATTGTGCGTTCATGACTTCTTCGTGTTTCAAAGTCTCCACATGAATGTTAGAACTCAAATTCCTTCAATGATAGTAGGTTACTACGACCAAACAAATAATATAATTTCATTTTAACTCTTACACACAAATACTATGTCTCTCCCGTTTTCGGAAAACGGTTTTCCCGGTTTTCCAAACATTATTTGAAAACAACATGCGAAATGCAAGAATTTTTCCTACATATGAAGTGCGCCGTTTTGAGTTTCACGATTAGTACAAGACTCCAGATATTGATAGGAGTTGATTTCACACGGGTATGCTTTTTTAAAAAGAATTATCAACACAGCAAACATTTTTAGTCAATAAAACTACCGTACCTGATGGGTGGAGAAGCTCAGGGCCGAGGGCGGGAGCGAGGCCGCAAACTGCGACGGCTGGCCGCTCGAATCAGCCATCTACAGTATAACTACCGTAATCAGGAACTAGGGTTATCGATAACTCACTTGATTCCCTCAATCCTCTCACTATATCAATCAAAAATCGGCCATCTACAGTGTAACTACAGTAATCATACTCTATTGTTATCGACAACGGTAACAATAGATCGACATGTTATCTCCCAATTCTCTAACTAGATCAAACAATATCGTGTGTCTACAGTACAACTACCGTAATTGAGGGACTACGACAATCGAGAACTGACTTCCTCTCTCAATGTCTCTCACTTGATCAATCAATAACACCTCCCGATGTCGAAACCCTTCCAGCCCATTCCAGATATTGCTCTGATTATCAACAGGTTCTTGCTCGATCAAGCTTCCACAATCAATAATTAATCCTTCATTATCAAATATATTGACACATAACAATTGCTATATCACATTAAAAGCGAGTGGAAGAAGATCGTATTCATGAGAAGTAACATACAAAAAGCAGACTAGAGCATGCTCAAAACATTTAAAAATTCGATAATGAAATACCGTAGTCTGCCGTAGTCCTAGGGGACGATCGATACCGCATCCCTAGAATAAGCACAGAAGAAATGAAAAATCGATAGTGTGATATCATAATCTGCCCTAGGAAATAATTGATACCGTACTCCATGAATAGGTACAAAACACGCGAAAAGAAAAATCGATATTGTGATACCGTAGTCTACCGTAGTCCTAGGTGACAATCGATACAGTATCCCTAGAACAGACACATAACATACGTAAAAATCGATAGTGTGATACAGTAATCTACCGTATGCCTAGAACAGGCTGACATTTTTGCTGCCCTTCGGCGGGAACAGCTTTCCCTGGCGTTCCAGGTCGTAGAATGCCAGCTTGAGATGGTGCGGCTTCAGGGGCTCGTCGCCTTCGCCTGCAATTTCTTCGTGTTTTTTTTCGAAAAATATCTCTAACTCTCTCATTTTCGCATGCTCTCTTGCGATGTCTATCCGGCGAGATCGATCGCCTGACTCTCCTCAAATCCCGAGCTCTCTCGCCATCTGTTCTGACCGGAAATTCGATCGTCTGAATTCCCGGTCTTCATTTGTTATACTCCATCGCTTCTCTAACCACCGAGAAAGAGTGTCGAATGAAGAGACGATGAAACGCTCACCTCGCTTCTGCTGAATGTCCAGCGCCTGCTCTACAACCTCGCCCGCGAACACCTTTAATTGAAAATGTTAATTAAAATTGCAATATAAAATCAATAAAGTGCTTTAAAACCATAATGCATTATTAATATTAATATTATTAGACGACGACACGAAGAAGGACCGTTGCCCCGAGAACACCACTTATTCATAATGTATGTGAAACCATTAGTCAGCATGGTGTTCGCCAATGACAACAATCACATCTAGGGCCATTCTCCGCCTCAAAAACCCATATTTGGAATTTTGTGTTTTTTTTTGTTTGAAAGAAAAAAAGAAAGAATGTTACCAAACAAATTAGCAAGCGCCATTCCCTTATAATGCCGAACAAACCCAAATTCACCAGGTTCTATAAACTGTCCAATGCAATCGCTCTTCATTGTAATCGAACAATTCTAAACAAACGTGAGCCAGGGAGCTCCTCGAAAAAATTTTACCCGACATGAACGTGTCTCCGCGCTCAAAAACGGCTACAGAAGTACGGGTTACCTCCTAATTTGGACCATTTTTCATCAAAATAGACGGGTTACTCCTCAATTTTTCCAAAATTTTCCCTATTTGAACGGGTCACCGCCACCGCAAACTTCCTTACGGAAATTGGCACTGAGCTATGATTCTAAATCTAGTTCGAACGTCTCATCTATTGGACAACAACTCATTAGCGTGCACAACTAGTTGTTCGCTGTGTATGATATTCTACAGGTCGCGCGCAGAGAAACACTGGTTCACGAGTCCCAAAAACTTCAAAAATGCTGCTATCATCTCTAAACTTTGTTATCTTACCCCCCCCCCCATTCTGATCAACAATATACCCGTATTGGTCCTAGGATGATCCACATCAACCGTAACCTCAAGCTACAGTAATCTACCGTACCTTGGCCAGTCCGGCGATGGCGATCACGACGTTCTGGCCCACCTGGAAGCGCTCGATTATCGATTTATCTAATTTAATTATGCTCTCTCGCCGGACAGGGAAGGCGAGAGAGCACAGCAAATTTATAGAGTCAGACCCTACGTCTCTCATTGCTTGGCACTTTCTTCGCTAGAAGGCAATTACTCAAAAATTGCGAAGGACATCGCCAAATAGTGGGCAAAAGCCCACCAGTGATCATTCTCAACTAATCTCATTCCCATTGTGCTCTCTAGCCGGTCAGAGACGACGAGAGAGCACTCGAAATCGAGAGTCAGACACTCCGTCACTCCGTGCAGCCCGCTGGACTGGTGAGGCAGCGGGAAGTTTCATTTCCACCTTCCCAATCTCAGTTTCACTGCTTGCTCAACTTTACGAGCGGTCCATAGCAACAATCCCACCTGATTATCGTTGCTAATATAACAAAAACCAAATCCTTTATTCCAGTCTGTTTTTTTAAAATTATCCACCCCCCCAAGATCATCAATTGGCGCGGAATCGAGAGAGTGTCTCTCACCTGCAGCCCGCTGAACTGGTGGATCAGGCGGCGGATCGTCGACTTCGGAAAGGACTCAACTTTACGAGCGGTCCATAGCAACAATCCCACCTGATTATCGTTGCTAATATAACAAAAACCAAATCCTTTATTCCAGTCTGTTTTTTTAAGTTTCACCTAGCCCTCAAGATCATCAATTGGCGCGGAATCGAGAGAGTGTCTCTCACCTGCAGCCCGCTGAACTGGTGGATCAGGCGGCGGATCGTCGACTTCGGAAAGGAGGAACTGCAAATCATTATTAACTAATTATCACAATTTGTAAAACTATTCTACTTCCTTCAATAATTTTAATATTTTTATAGTGAGAATTTGGGACGGATTGAGAAATGGGTCTCACCCGGCACTAAGAAACATCTTTGAAACCGCAATGGTCCGATGGCACAGGATTATCTTTTTTATCGAAACTACATCAAAATCTTGGTTAAAAGTTTAGCTAAAATGACAAGGAGTAATAATATCCATGTGGACCGACCGCCTATGTTGAGGCCTGTCTCTAACCCGGCGTTGATAGTACCCACTTAATGAGGAGAGGAAAAAGGCACTGATTCGGTTGCCATAAGTACATTTCGACAGTGCTTTCTAAAAAAACACACAACCTGACTCGCCCGTCCGTTGCTAACCCGGCGCGTCTAGCACACGCCCTGACTACTAATAAGGAGAAGTAAAATGGCACTGACTCGGCGACTAACCGTCGGTAGGCCTCGTAGCGCGTGAGCTGCTCCTGCGAGAAGTTCGAGATGAGCACCTGCGAAGATTTATTAATAAAATAAATATTTAAATTGATAAATACATTAAAATCAAATTAAAAATGTGAGGTACATTCGCGCTTCACACTCTTCTAATGTACCAGAGAATCATTCAATTTCGATACAGTCTAGCCGTGATAGCAATAACAATAAAACAGAAACAAAAAATATAATGCAATCGCCTTCCATGTTTCAAGTGATTTGCAAAGGCCGAGCTATCCAAATCGTGACGATACGTAGAACGCTGATCGGGGTGAAAATCATATCTGTGTCAAAATCTCAAAAAATCCGCATATTTCAAGTTGAGGATGAATAACATTTTCAACAAAAGCAACAAATCTCGCAGGCACAATCAACTTTTACGTTTCACCATCAGTACAAAGGCCGTACAGCATTAACCATTGCAATTATTCGAGCGTTGGCCGTGTGGTATTTGACATTTTAATTCGAGGATGAAAAATTCCTAATTCAGATTCTGCTAGTGATAGTATCTGTTAGTGTTTCTAAAAAAACCCCCCATGCTTTTTCGCTTTTCAGCTCCGCAAAGGCTATGCTACATTCAGCATTCCAATAACTAGATAAATTTATAGGACAAACATTAGCCAGCATTGCTTATCTTCCAATAATTCACAATCTCGCCACCCGTCACTTCCTGATTTCACTTCATTCTCATAATCCCAGCGCTCGACAAGAATTCAATAAAGCTGAGCTTGCCTCGTCGAATATTAAAACAATAATTAGCTGCTCAAACACTCTCCTCCCCTCCCCCTTCTCTAACCCGTCTCACCTAGCACTCACTCCCTCCTCACCTGCATCTTCAGCCGGTTGACCTCGTCCTCCTCACTGATCCTCCTTTGTTCTTCCCGCTCCTCCGCTGACTTCTCGTGACGGGCGTCCTGAAATGGAAGAGAGATGACGTCATTTGAAATTTGGAAATGACGTCATGATTAATTTTCACTCATCGGTTACTCCCACACCCCACAGGCATGCAGTTAAAAACCTGTAAAGAAAGCTAAAGTTTAGACCTAGCAGGGAATGGTGAATTTCCACCTTCACGATCCTAGTTTCACAGTTTGCTCAAGTTCAGCGATGTCGCATTGCAACAATGCTCGCACTGCTTTTTTTGTAGATAGAACAGTTATAAGCCACATTCATCTACCTTTGAGGTAGTCAGTAGAAGCTATCTTTCTAGGTTTCACAGCCTACTCAAGACCATCTCGAAACCACTGTGGTGATTTCATCGTATTTGCTATGGAAAAATGATTTCTAAAACTTTCTTTTCTGTCAACAGCAACAGCTATCTACGGCTACTTGCTCCCCTATCCTAACAATAAACTTGTCATGACCGTTCTTCAATCTTGAAGTATTGCTTCTTTCAAGTTGCACAACCCACTCAAATCCATCTCTACTTCAAACCATTAATGTTGCTGGTGTGGACCTTCAAAGACAAAACATTCTTATTTAATAACTAATTCAAAACAACAATCCCCCACTAACCGGACTCTTCTTCTTCTCTGCAGCAGCTGCAGCCGGCTGCTGCCTGCAGCCACTCCGTCCACCATTCTTTCCCCAGCCCCAATGGTTCCTCATAGTCAGCCTCACCACCCTTCCCTTCATAGTTTCATCGCACACTTAAGTCAAGCTCTATCTCAACCCGCTAATATTTCCATAACACACCAGTAGACAAAATTAGCTATGAACTAACCGGTCTCTTCTTCTTCTCTGCAGCAGCTGCAGCAGCCGGCTGCTGCCTGCTGCCACTTCCTCCCTCCTCCTCCTCCTCCCGCGGGTCCGATCCGAGGGAGAGGGCGGCAGGGTCGGAGATCTGCAGAAGTAATAATAAAAAGCTGGATGATGACGTGATGCAGAAAGGAAAAGTTAAGTTTCAGGTCCGCTAAGCGTCTGCACTTGACACCAAAGAGAATCAATAGTCGAATTCAAGCGAAGGCGCGGCTGGATCAGATCTTCGGAAAGAAGTTGTTATCAACAGTTAGATGATGCCAAATCCATGTTTCAGGCGTGAATCAATAGTCAATGCGTCCTCGCTTATACAATCCGAGGAGCTAGCTCGTGATAAAATAGAAGACCTCTGATTCGTTGCATAATTATAATGCAGGCCTGATTTTAACACACACACGCTAATCATACCAACTTCCTGCCACCTTATGTATCAGGGGAGTTCAATTTAAATATCATTGTTAAATAATAAACAGAAAATTCCCTAACCTGCGCAGCCGGCGCGTCACCGAGGTCGCCGTCCAACATGTTGAGCGCATCGTGGAAGTCCTTAATAAATAATATATATTATTATTATTATTACAAGATTTTAAAAAAAAATAAAGTTGCTTCCACAATCAATGCGATTTTACAGTTGTCACGAGACAACCACGCCACGCCTGGTGGGGTACACAGGAAAGGCACAGTACAAGTGTTACAAGTGGGCATGGGCATATAGTTTATAAACTTTCAGACCGTTTTGGAAGTCCTGCAACACAAAAAAAAGAATTTGAGATAAAAGAGGAGTTGATCACGGAACTCTTGTGCTTCAACGGATAACTATGTCAAGAAGTATTGCGACTCAGACAATGCCACTGCCGAATTACGAATTTATATTACATTAAAATGCTTCGTCCGATCCATCTTCTCGCACTCACAATCAGTGGATAAATCAAATGGCAACCCACCTACGACCCAAAGCCATGATCATGCGATAAAGTTGTTAAAAAGATAAAATGTTACCTGGAGTGACTGCTGCTGCTGCTCCACGGGCTCCGGCCGGCCGCGCTTCGCCTCGGGACCGGGAGATTCGGCCTGCAGTTATTGATTGAAACAGAGACCGAATTACCCAAGCAACTCACATTTTCACAATTTCGAGCACCTATCCAATCCAAAGTTTGACTGTTCTGGGTACAAAGTTGAATATAACAAGCCACATGAGAAGGGTTCGAGTACAAATTTCAAAAAACTAACCAACATTAGATGGTATTGAGAAGCTAAGTATTTGATAGCCGATCAGTGATGAACTATTAGGAATTATTGATTGAGAGTGATAGTGAGGGAAGTGTGTTGCAATACTATACGAATGGAAATACGAATGCTAGCGGTGAAAGCAATAGGATTGCAATTAAATCTAGGAAAGGCTCAATAACATTCATCGACTGTAATATTGTACAAAATCAACGAGTGCAGGCTCATGGCTAACTCTCGTTTCACGTAGATGTATTGTATCATAGTTATTGCTAGCAATGATTTAGCGAACGAATTTGCTCTATCTACATCTATTATTCGATTCCGATTTTGTAATCGTCATATAATTACTAATTAATAAACTTAATTAGCCAACCTTTCGCTTCATGGGCGTGGCAGTGGCGGCGGCGACGACTGATGAGGTGGACGGGGCGGAGTCCAGACTGACGTCCTGGACGATTACAAATGTTTTACAGTGAAATCGATTGAAATAGTTTACACGGTTACGTTTTTTTTTCCTTTGAGTCAAGTACTTTCAATCCTTAATGACCTGTCACCTAACTGAAATCAGCAAACTTAGAAGATGGATGTTTCACGGGATCTGTATAGTCCGTGGGATCTCATGGATACTGATGTTGAGGTATAGCATCAATACAACTACAATTAATTTCGAGATCGGCCGCATACGAAATGGTGGACTTGATGTCGCGATTAGATCGTATCATTTTTTTTCACCAGATGAGCACTTACCAGGTTACCAGGTACGGTTTCTCTCATTTCTGCAAACCAAAATTCAGGTTTAAATTCAAGATTGTTGTCAATACCTCCATGCTGTCGAAGCCGAGCGCGTCGAGGAGCGCATCGTGCGCACTGCGCGACGTCGTCGGTGCGTCCTGAAATTATATTTAGTAAAACTAGCCAGCTACGCTCGCTTCGCTCGCTCGCTGGCTAGATGTCGCCGGGTTATCCCAGTCATCTGCAAGCGCTTCGCATCGCCGGGTTATCCCAGTCATCTGCAAGCGCTTCGCATCGCCGGGTTATCCCGGTAATATGCGAACGCTTCGCAAACGCTAACCAGTAATTTGCAAGCGTACTTAGTGGCTACATTATAAATGTTTTCCGGATCGCTCTCGGTCTCAAGAGCCTTTCATAAGCGTGAATG
>LS485821.1:109509-127121 GCA_900490705.1 Pristionchus arcanus
ACTAGGGTGGCGAAAGTGGCACATCGAGGCGCCGGTTTTACAACCTCGCTCGAGCTGACCTCGGGTCGTCGGGTACCCGAAAATTTCGAGCCGAAAACGAGCCGGCGTTTTTCTCAGCTCGGAATGGACCAAATGAGATGCGGTTTTCACCATTCGAATCAGCACATCAGTGGCTGTCGAATGCACTATCATTTGAAAGAAATAATTGAGTTTGAACAATTTTCCATTTGGGGCGCTAGAGGAAGGGAGAGGGAGGGGGAGGGAGGGAGAAGGGAAGCGCTTCCCATCTCTGCGCTCTCTTCTCTCCCCATGCTCTCTCGCCTATCCCCAACCACTTCCTCCCTCCCCCTCCCTCTCCATTCCTGTAGCGCCCCAAATCGCAATTTGTTCAAACTCAATTATATTTTTCAAATGATAGTGCATTCGACAGCCACTGATGTGCTGATTCGAATGGTGAAAACCGCATCTCATTTGGTCCATTCCGAGCTGAGAAAAACGCCGGCTCGTTTTCGGCTCGAAATAAAACGGCACACCCGACACAGGGGCCGTAAAACCGGCACAACCGAGAGAGGTCGTAAACAAGCTCGAGTACCCGTGTGCCAATTTCGCCACCCTACTAGATACCGTACTCTCTAATTCGATTACCGTACTCCCTGATTCGCAGATTTATTTATAGAAAGTATTTTTTGTGAGATCTAGTCCTGGGAACATTTCAATCTTTAAAGTTAGATAGAATCCGTCCGCTAGAAACTATAATCACTGATCCAACTACCGTATTCTCCAATTCGCAGGTTCGTCTCAAAAACGAGTGCGTCTTCGTCTGCCATCCCGGCACGAATCTCTACATGTGCGACAAGGTAATTAACTAAATTATTAATTAAAATAATAAATATTAACTAATTAAAGATGCTCACTGATTCTATCGTAATTGACGAGGATCTGAGTGGAGCCAAGTCTCAACGATGGGATTTCATCAATGCGAAGAGGACGTTCAACGAGATACATTGAACGTGTGAATAATCACAAATAATAATAATAACAATAATAATAAAACTAATAATAGTACAAACATATTCCCTATAGCCGAGTATTGATACGATTCCCCCGTGTTTTCCAACACATTTTCCGAACTTTCGAAAGGTCATTGCAGAGGTTGTTGTCGGGTGCCTTATCAGTGTGTGTGATATACCGTGATAAAGATATTTTTTCGAAGTTTCTATTCGCATGAATGCATCTCGTGAGTTATTCTCAGAAGAATATTAGAAAAAAATATCTCAAATACGAAACATTCACAAAAACATGATTTAATAGCCATTGTTGGTGCAACTTTGGTTGAAATGTATTTTCTCAGTTCCTGTTAATGATGTTAGAACAAATAAAGAAATAAAATTGCCAAATAAAAATTGAATAAAAGAAAATCGAATTAATAAGTACGAGAATCATAAAAATTCCGCCTAGCGCTTACAGTGGTTAGCAAATTCGAATTGCGTTTGGATGCGCAACGGGGCGGCGCGGCGAATAGAGCCACGCGAGCGCGGCTGGCTCGCTGACGTGTTGGGTGCACTTCTTTTTGGAACTGTTCGATTGCTGCGTGGTTGTTTCTATTCCAGCTTCCGTAATATCGATCGCTCACGCACTGGCCACGTTTACTTTGTTGTTTTTCGTTCATTAATTGCCGTGCTCTCGTGATATTCGCGCCCGAAGTCAAGGTAAATTAGGAAAATCGATTTTCTTACAGAAAACATGGGAAACGTCTTCGGAAACCTGTTCAAAGGCCTCTTCGGCAAGAAGGAGATGCGAATCCTGATGGTCGGACTCGATGCGGCCGGAAAGACCACCATCCTCTACAAGCTTAAGCTTGGAGAGATCGTCACCACCATTCCCACCATCGGTAAGGCCTAATTAAGCTTTCATTCCTGGAAAATACTTATTATTTTATCGTTATTTATCTTTTGACCACTATTATTACCTTTTGTCCAGCTTTCTTTCTTGTAGTAATGTAAATTTCACAATATTCTTGGTCTAATTTTCGCAATTTCCTCCAGGATTCAACGTCGAGACCGTCGAGTACAAGAACATCTCGTTCACCGTGTGGGACGTCGGAGGACAGGACAAGATCCGTCCCCTCTGGAGGCACTACTTCCAGAACACTCAGGGTAAGCCACTTTCGTCACTACTCAATAGTAGGCTCTCCCATGACTCACCCTCTCTCTGCTCTCCTTCCCAAGCCTCATTAGTGGATTACTAGGCCGTGTGGCGGGCACTTAATAAATCACGAGCTTTTCTGCGCGAGAAAGTCCTCGAGAATTCGTGACTTTATGAAATGGTGGATAGGTGGAAAATAGCAACGTGTTTGTCTCGTCATTTCGAAAAGGTCTCACGCTATACTTGTTGTTCAGGTCTGATCTTCGTGGTCGATTCGAACGATCGCGAGCGTGTGGGAGAGGCGAGAGAGGAGCTGATGCGCATGCTCGCTGAGGACGAGCTCCGCGACGCCGTCCTTCTCGTCTTCGCCAACAAGCAGGTGAGTCATCACGCATTACACGCATTACTCTCCCCGAATTCCTCACTATCTCGCCTCTTTGGACTTTTTTCCACACTCGTTATCGATTTCTTTCGCTCCAGTATATTTGTTATTTGACTTTAACGTCCCGTCCCTTCCACGCACTTTCTCTTTCCGTTGCACTATAATCCGCATTCCACACTGATAATTCGATGTTTAGGATCTGCCCAACGCGATGAACGCATCGGAGGTTACCGACAAGCTCGGTCTGCACACGCTCAGGAACAGAAGCTGGTACATTCAGGTATGGGCAGTGTTTTTCTTCCCTTTACTTTTTTTTTGCCGACCAGCCACGTTTATTCCGGAAATCTCTCCCTTTCGCCCTGTTCCGGTTCCATCCCGCTGTGCAACTTAGCGCGCGCACATGAGCCAAATCGGGAATCGATCTAGGACGGGGAGACTTGATTATTATCTCTGGCTAGCCACGAACTTCAATCAAGGAAGGAAAGAGGCAAGGGCGGTAAATGAAAGGGGGATTTGTATCGCTAGAAAGAGGGGATAGGAGCTGTCATTCTATCGACCAATTGCAGGCCACCTGCGCCACTTCTGGAGATGGATTGTATGAGGGACTCGACTGGCTCTCAAACCAGCTCAAGAACCGCGGATAAATAGCTCGTCAGTCATTTTCATCCATTCCCTGTTTCCACCACCCAACCACCGCATGTCCGTTTCCCCACTCTTCTCTCATTCTCTCCTAGATAACTGTGAACACGTAAAAAGACTCGTTTCGGTGATTATCGTCGAGCCTGTATAGGTTGTGAAGATATATTATGTTCTCGCTCTAAATTATAGTCGTTTTTTGGCAAAGAAAGAAAACAACTGCAATTTACCCCCCTTTCATGTCTCCCATTTCTCCCTGTTTTATAATGTAACTGTCTGCACCATGCGTGTTAGCTTACTGTGCGAATTCGAGCACATGGAATTCTAACTACTCCTTGTGATTCTGTTCATAAATACTTTGACTTTATACTCTCGACCGTTTTTGTTCGTACAGAGAACTTTCCATAAGTGTGCAGTCTATATTATTTACTGAGAATTCCGTACAAAGATGTTCCCATTTTTGTCAGCTGCTACTCGTTACAACTTCAGCCAATCGCCATCCGACTGTATTACTCGGAAATGTAAAATACTCTAGCTATAATTCAAATGTAGTTTTGAAAATATCTTTAATAATTATCAGCTTTCGTATTTTCATTTCTCGATACATTGTTCGTTGTAATTTATTCCAGAATAAACTAAAACGGCTAAGATTATGTTGGCGACAATACAAAGTATCTCAGATATGTACTTCTATTCTATCAATTTGGGATGGGGGAGGCAGTGTGTTGCAACGTGGAAACAATCGGTCGGATTGAATGGGACAGCTAGTGATTTGATGTCAATCTGTATGGCGGGGAAGAGGACTCGTAAGAAGGCTCCGAACTATCAACAAGTTTTGGGACTAGGAAGGGAAAACAATTAGGAGGCGTTGTACAAAGCATGTTCACTCTAGGCACCGAATCACACTAATATTAGCGTTATTACAATATTACTAAAATGTTAGGAAGGGACACGGTAGGACTAAAACACAGAAAAGTGCCCTGAAATCATCGTCCTGAGGGCTTGGGCTGTGTCGAATCGGCGTGCATGACCATATCGTGTTGGGAGATGGGACCGTGCTCTTCTTGCGAGAAGGCGAAGCCATCTGGAATGCGCCCCCCTTTTTAGTGCTCACATGTCACATCCCATTCAGAATAACGATGAGTAACCTACGCTTTTCATTGACAGGAGGTGAATCATATGTTTAGTACTAATGCCATTAAAGGATGTTTTTGTATTTGCGAAAATAAGTATTTAATTAATTAAATTTCTCACGTCTCGCCTCCTCAGCCAGCTGCATCGAGCTCGAGCTGCGGCGGTTCTGTAACGTTAATTATTATTATTTTGTATCGGTGGAATTAGGGTTGATAAAGTCAAGCCGGGCTGACCGGGCCACCGGCATTCAGGCTTGGCCCGGGCTCAAATATCGAGCCGCTCGAGAAAGCCCCTAGCCCGGTCGGTTGCGTCGATTGTGAGAGTGAAGAGGCGGGCTGGCGATCGGGCCGCGGGCCACCGCCAGCCCGTCTCAGCACGCCAGCCCGATTTCTAGTGTAGTGGATGTGTTTTGGCCGCGTCAGTCAATCGACACGAGTTCGATTCCCGCTTGCTGCAATTTTCTTTTGCTCTTTTGATTTATCATTTTATGGAGTTTCATTCGTGAGAATGCCTCAATCCACACATTATTTCTTCGATACAACATAGAAAACGATTATAAAATGTTGGAATTAGTAATAATATCATTTTCCATGGTATTTGTGGTAGTTTTTTTGTAAATTTTATTGAGGGATAAAGTGTGGATTGAGTCATTCATACGAAAAATAGATCCTTGAAATGAGATTTGAAGAGCAAAAGAAAAAGGCAGCAGGAGGGAATCGAACTCGTGTCGATTGACTGGCACAGCCAAATCACAACCACTTCACTATCCGAGCAAATCGCGCGCGCCGACGAGATTTTTTCGAGCGAGCCTCCCTCTCCCAGCCCGTTTTCGGAAATCGGGCTGGCGGGCTGAGACGGGCTGGCGGTGGCCCGCGGCCCGATCGCCAGCCCGCCTCTTCACTCTCACAATCGACGCGACCGACCGGGCCAGCCAGCCCGATCGAGTCAAATGCTCAATTTTAAAGTCGGGCCACCGATCACCGGGCTGGCCCGATTTTACCAACTCTAGGTGGAATCATCCGGAAGACAATTGAATCTGAACGATTTGTACTGGCTTTGATATCTGCGTGAAACACAAAATCTCGAGTGTTTTCTAACTTTTTAACAGCACTCAGAATCCAGGGAGAACCTCACAATTTGGATAGTCTTTGCTGATCTCTCCGTTTTCGAAACAAATAAATCGATAATTTCGAAACCACCGTACCAGCTGTCCGATCGGGATGGGCTCGGAGCCGGGCGGGAATTCGTCGTCGGTGCTCACGCGGGCGCGGCCGCGGAATAGGTCAAGGACGCCCGACGAATAGCTGAATGGCTTACCGTAGAGTACTGTAAGCCTAGATTACTGTAGATTGATTGGAAAATTATCATTTATCGAGTCTTATCGATGTAATTTTGGCATTTCTTTTGCAAAAAGCCATTCAGCGCTTCACACGTCGATACTGTATGTTTGGGATACTGTACTGTACTGTGCGCTTCGAATCCGAACCGTAATCAAGCACCATGTATTCAACAGACAGGAGCTAATTATGATACAATTATTATTCGAATTTAGTTAGTATCACGAAATTATGTGTGCGACTATCACAAAAATCTTGAGTTGTAGGGTACCAGACTAGGGCGGGTGGTTTCGGAATGCAAAGTATATATGAAATTTCGGGGGTCGTTATACACATATCATGCAACAAAAGAGATGTGGCAATGCTCTGAGAAAAGTGAATTCTGTAGGGAACTTCAAGGCACCGGGTCAATATTTTGCTATCTATATGCTATACAATATGTCTTTGTATTAAAGTCAAATCACAACGCTACAATAATCTCTGAGGGGATTCTTTACATATAAAACAAACGGATATTTTTCCTATGCAACAAAGGGCACCATAGACTGAACAATAGGGAAGGAGGGGGTGTGATACATAGGGGAGGAAAGATCAGAGATCAAAGACCAACGATCAGTGAAGGTGGCATGGGGAAGGTAGCGTGCTATCAACGGCGACCGACATCTCAGATTCTCTCACTGCAACGGCAACACCTTTTCATACCGTACTCAACATTTCTTTCTGTCATTCAAACAATCAGTCAACTGGTAACTACGATTTTAGTTTTCACTTCATCATTCAATATTCCGGAAAAGGTTGTTACTTATAAAACACGAGACCATCAGGGTTACTGAAGCACTTATAGGTTTCAAAAGTTCCTCAAAAGACCATTCCCTCACCTCTCCCTCGTTCCTCCTCCTCTTTCACTTCCACTCAACGAGATCACCGTCACATTCGCGTGGTCCTCCTCGAATGCCTCATTCAGCTTGCCCGCACTTCCTCCGTTACTCCTTCTCCCCCTCGAATCCAGTTCATCCAGTTCCGTCGCGCCGTACGCCGCGTTTTCATAGCCGGCCGGGGACAGGGCGCTTGGCGCGCCTCCTGCGCCGGCTCGGCGCGCGCGGAGCGCGCTGCGCTCCGTCGCCGCTGACGCGCTTGAGGAGCTGGCCGTCTTCGTCGCTCCCTTCGGCGACTTGGACGTCGAGATGGACGATTGGGGCGCGCCCGCAGATTCCGGGCTGCAACGAGTGCTTGGGAGCAGCCAAGGGACAGATAGAAGCAAGACAAGACATCAGGGCACGGGTGCCTCTCCAGTTTCCGCTACTAATTGCTCAAGAAAAAGTGTAATTTGAGCGAGAGCCGGAATCTGCAGAGGACCGCGAAATAGACCAGACCACACATGCACCAACGGTTACACACAAGACACGAAACACTTCGGGCCGCGAGCTATATGGGCATCAATAACGGGGCACTAATACTGTAGGCTAGGCTAGTCGTGTCGGGGTACAAGAGCAGTGGGATACGGTAGCTATGCGGTATACGGTTCGGACTCGGCGGCTAGTTATGCATATCGATCACAGATTACAGTTTTTCACGTATCGACAATATTCGCTCACTGAGTGTGTTCGTATCTTGTGTGAAACGCTGAATCGCATGAGCAACAATCAATTAATATTCAATTTTTATCCTATTTTTATTTAGAATAGGAGATAATCCACCATCACTTCCAGCGACCACATCCCCCTTTAGTGCGATTGTGAAACACGAAACAAATACGTTCCCAAATTCTAAATCCACTGCGAATTTTACGCTGAGATGTCGTCAGGTGACCAATATATGCTTTGATTAATGATTGTATTACGAGCTGAGAAATAATCAGTTCTCGTGCTCGAAAGGCCAGTTTGGTGAACGGGTGAAACACGAAAAGGGCGCGTGACCTTTTTTTCCCTAATCTTTCTGATCAGATCCACATTACCCCATTTTGGTACGCTGACCATTTGATGAATGAGTGAAACACGAAAGTCGCGTCCGGTCAAAAGGGTGTAACGCATGTGGAAAAAGATGTTTTCGATTGCAAGGAGGAAGAAATTCGATCGTCGCTCAAAGGCAAGAGCTATGTTTAGTTAACGGGTGAAGCATGAATAATTGTTTTTGTTTAAAAAACAAAGGCGCAAGATTAATCGATGATAAGTATTTCTTCTTCATTTTAGCGAATCGGTGAAACACTGAAGGTCCTTCGATTTGCACCCCTATCACAAGCCTCTCAAAACCGCGCGGTAAGTTTGCCACATAACGATTCAATTTTATTCCTAAAGTTAAATCGATTTTTTTAGGTAAAAGCACAAATAGAATAACGCACGTGGTTCCGTACCTCGTGAGCCTCTCGAAACCGGCGGGCGCGTGTCGCTTCTGGTAGAGGACGGCCATCTCACGAGGAGTCGGGTGGGTGATCGTGAAGAAACTGTAGGGAATTGGGTTTTAGCGCGTCTTTAAAGTTAAGAAAATAGTATAAATTTGATATTGTCCAGGGTTCATTTCTAGCAACAATTGTGATGTTTCACCTCTCCTATCTGTTCATGAGAAACGTTGAGACTTGTTAGTAACCAGCTGCGACGGAAACCAATAAATCAATTCCCGGGGAGGATTGGAAAGCGCGATGGTCAATAAATTGGAAGGTTAATGTTTCACCATGTTTATACATTCACAATAGTTTCCCAATTATAATGCATAAGTGATGCCCAGTACAACAAACTTCTAATATCCTAGTCACGGACCCGAAGCTTCGGACAACCCACTCGCCTCCGACCTACCGTATTGTGCTCTTACCTTACCCACACCATAAAAAGCGATAAATCATACCGTACCTACTGATGACCAGATCCCATAGAAGGGTCGTGATCGGAACGACTAGTAGGCTACCGTAACCACCCATACCCTACCGTATTCAACAATCGATAAAACTACCGTACCTCTTGATGACCAAGTCCCAGAGGAGCGTCGTGATCGGGACAAAGAGGAGGGCGAGCCAGAACCCGCTCACCGAGCTCATCATCACCCACGCCATGCCCGCCATGTCGGCGCCGGCGCCGACAAATGGGAACACCTGTAAGTACGGTAATTGCACTTAATAATACTATCGACAACTGATTTTTACCACACAAGCCCTATACTAAATGAGGCCCAATCGGGAGGTGGCCAAGGAGGAGTACCTGCAAGTACGGTAGCCTCACGTAAGAATCGGATCGACAACTCATTTTATTTCATACCAACCTCTTCCCTAAGTACAATAATTCACAAGTACGTTCCGGTTGCTCATGCTCGATAATGGTTTTAGTAGCGTTTAGCGAATTCCTATCAATTCCACAGCCTACCCGTCACTTTACACTATCGTTACTACTCAGAGTCATGTGGTATAAGTTTGGGCATTGTTTTCTTCATAATTCGGACTGCATTTTTATCATCGCATCCCTGAAAACCATTTCCCAATCACCCACTAATAAACACATTCCTCGATCATCAACTATCGTAATCTACCGTACCGCCGAGTACAGCATCAGGAACAGCAGCCAGAGCCCTCTTCCTACTCTATCTCATTTCAGCAATAAAGTCACTCATCGATATCTAACCACCGTGAACTACCGTACCACTGAGTACAGCATCAGGAACAGCAGCCAGGCGACGATTGATCCGACGCACGACGCGATCACCGGCCACGTCCACGAGTCGCACTCCAGCATCGCCTTCAGGCAGACTGTGGCGACGACGAACTGGAAAAATCGATTATGTGAATTTGGATTACGGTAGTATTTTGTGACATTTTTGACATAAACCGGAAAAGGAACTGCGTTCTCGATTCTATTGTGAATATATGACTAGGCAGGGACACAGATACGCATAGTGGCGGCAAAACTCAAAGATTTATTTTTCGCCTTTTTCCGAGAAAAAAACCTCAGGCAGACGGTCGTCACGACGAACTGCGAAGAAACGCTATTACTAGGATTACGGTAGTATGTATTGGTGTTTAGAATCAAAGATCACAGAGGCACTACATTCCCGATTCCACTGTCATTGTATAACTGGGCTGGAACACAGGAACGCCTAGTGGCAAGCAAAAATTAAAAGAGCTCTCGCAATCACGACAAACCGTAGTCACGGTAAACTGGAATTTGATAATAAGATGTGGGCAGGGTAATCGATATTTAGTTTGTTTCTCCTCCGCTCTATAATATTTTTGGTTAAAAAACAATCCATCGCAAATGATTGCATTTTGGATCAACTGTAAATGCATGAAATTGATGTAATGCAGGAATACCTAGTGGCAGACAATTTTAAAGTTTATTTTAGGCTAAAAAACTCAGTCCTCGGTTCCACCCTCCCCACTTACCGTATAGCAACAGTTGCCGAGCATCAGCCATCCTCCGTCCCTTCCGTGCGACCACACCACGCCCTCCTAGTCCTACCGTACCTCACACCCATAATAAAGCCAGTCCTCGATACCTTTCTACCGTACTTACCGTATAGCAACAGTTGCCGAGCATCAACCATCCTCCATCCCTTCCTTACCCACCAACCCCTTCTCTTCCAATAAAGCCATTCCTCGATATCCCCTCACTTACAGTATAGCAGCAGTTGCCAAGCATCAGCCATCCTCCGTCCCTCCCATGGCTCCACACCACGCCCTCCTCCAGGATCGCTTACTACCATCCTAGTCCTACCGTACCCCCTCTAAATAAGTCAGTCCTCGATACCTCCCCACCGTACTTACCGTATAGCAACAGTTGCCGAGCATCAGCCATCCTCCGTCCCTTCCATGCGCCCACACCACGCCCTCCTCCAGGATGGCGTACGTGAGGGCGAAGAGCATTAGCGAGTGCAGGATCGCCATCCCGATCCACATGCAGAATTGCTGAAAAATAGCGGAAATTACGGAAGTTTATTGGTTATCGATTGTTTCGAGAATATCAGGCACTGTAACCTAGGTAGAATTGCTGGAATTACGGTATTTTCTTAACCAAAGAGCAAAGAGCTACAACCCGCAGGCTACACGCTTCGCTGCCGATTCGACTGCCCATTGTTTGCGAAAACATCAATACTCGAGGGAAACCGGTTATCAATACCTTTCTACAAAGAATGATCAGCATGGCCAGCCGAACCAGAAATCAGCACTGACAGCTGGCAGGTATCTGTTTCAATGGAAAGTCAACTTCAGGAGTCAAAATAAATTTGTAATATGGTATTGGTGTTCAATCATCAGAAAACAATCACCAGAATATTCATCTCAATGTGCATTAAGTGTTCGCTCGAACATCTTGTGGTGAAATCCATAATGGAAAACATAGAATTGACGCGCTCGGAAAGTACGTGTTTCACTGCTGGTACATAGTTCCTAGCATATTCGAAACGTCAATGTACTTCGCACGGTGGATATTCGGAAAAAAACCCTGACATTCTCAAATGCAGATGCCCTATTTATTGTTAGGATCACAGAAAGCGAGATAGCATCAGAAACTGACAATGAGGGAGTCACACCACCAGAAAGACATACAAAAATTCACTACCATTTCAGAAAAAAGACATCATGGCAGGTACGTGTTTCACCATGCGAAGAAGAGTGCAAAGTTCGTAAGTCTTCTAATTCAGTATCCTTAAACGGCATCAAACAAATATTACTGTCCTCGCGCCTAAAACTACAAGAGGTCCGCGTTTCAACGATTTTTTCTCAATAAAACAAGGCTATGCCCCTTCGCCCTCGCCTCTCCCTACCGTTTCTAACCCGGCGCGCCTAGATCCTTCCCTCAATACTCACCGCCAGCGAGAAGGCGCGCTTCTGGAAGGAGCAGTACAGCGCCGGGAAGCGGATCATCTGCGGCTCGTCCACGGGACGATCGAACAAACCTGAACAGTTACAGTAATAAAGAGATAAAGTGATCGATAGTGGCGAATAAGTAACCCATCAGAAAATTGCGTGATTTGTCGATTCCGCAAAATAAATATACGAGCAGATTATTTAAAAATATAATTTTGACTAACTATTCCGACGCAATCAACGATTTTCATCATCGTGATCAACACATAGCGACCTTGAAACAACCAAACGGCTACCATACCGTAATTTCTAACCCGGCGCTACTACCCGCATAATCGTTCACACCGAGCGCAATAGGCGGCATTTACCCGCATTTTCTAACCCGGCGACCCTAGCACGCTTATCCCCTTCAATCGACAATTCTCACCGAGTGCGATGGGCGGCAGGGCCGTGAACATCACGTTGAACATGCCGATCGTCCACCGCTCGAAGATCGTCTGCCCCGACCAGGCTGGAAAGGAGAGGAAATTGGAATTTGAAATTCTCGGACAGATACGAAAGCAAGGAAAACTAAGAGACGACAAGTATCCAACGATAGAGAAAAAGTGAAAATAGGAGAATGAGCGAGGTTTTAATACAAGGATTCTTGAAAACCAAGCGACTAAGACCGTCTACATCTGCTTTTTAAAAGTGAATATCATCACAGAAGCAATCAAATTGACGCTGACAGGAACTTCTGCAGTATCTATTACCGATGTAACTCCATTAATGTGGGACGTGAAAGCCAACACTATTTCAAGTATGATTATTACTTTGTTTCTGAAAGAGTACCACCATTTCACTGCATTCGAAAACTGAATTTGCTAGATCTATTGCCTATGAAACTGTAGCAATGCCAGTTTCGTAAAATGACTTATTTAGATATTTAAAATTAATAATTAAAAATACTAACCCGAGAATATGGCGAACCACAGCTCGATAATGTACAGGCAGATGTTCTTGTAGAAGGAGTAGAGGATGACCTGTTGATTGATATCGATTTATTGGCTACCGTACCTTTCAATATACAGTACTCTCTGGTACCCCCCTATTCCACGATCCGTACTATGCATTATGCCAATCGACCGTACCCCTACCGTACCTTCACAGATCGATCAAAGTTCCAGCAACAAGAGCCTACCGTAATCCAATCTACCGTACTCCCTACCGTACCCCTATAAATTTGGCGTCTACAGTACCCCTACCGTACCTTCACTGATCGATCAAAGTTCCATGCGCCATGCAGCAGCAACAGCCGTCGCAGGAAGTGGAACTGAGCGATGGCGTAGTCGGATGCGGATGCAGCCTGGAGTAATTTAATTCGTAAAAAAACATAATGATATTGGCATCTATGCTGATTAGTGGACATGTAGAATCGCTGAAACCCTAGAGCCACTAGGTGGGACTGAACATCAAAACATAAACCTAACTGGGGCTACTACTTCAAAGTAACAAAATATTAAAAATAAACAGAAAGAGATTATATTCGTAATTATATTAGAAAAAGACCGAGTGGCAGTGTTCAAAAAGTCATGTCAAATGCACTATATGTAATGCCATGTCATGTCAAGTGCAATTTATATAAAGGTGCCCGAATACAATCCATTGCCTTCGCGACAGGTTTTTTTATACGTCTGGTATTCTCAAATGTATATAGGGAAAAAAATTGGGCAAATCGATAACGAAACGGCGGAGATAACCACCTCGAAGCACTTGACATGTCTTTTTACTTTTTGATCACTGCCGAGTGGAGACCATTGATATGCGCGCCCACTCTCGGAGATATGGAATCCTTGAAACCCTAGTGCAACTATGTGGCATGGGTCATCAAAATCAAAGCTTGTGCTAGCCTACTATTAAAAATAGCTGTTAAATTCTTAAATTAATTAACTAAAATAATAATTTAAATACTACCTGCAGTCCCTCCTCGCCGGAGATGCCGACGCCCACGTTCGCTGCCTGGAAATAATATAAAAATTAATTTGTATATTTTTTTTTGCGATGTCCGAGTGATGATCGCACAACCCTATTCTCACAGAGATTCATAGCACTCGTGCAACCGCGATCCTAAAATGTCCATCTTATGGATGACAGAAATACAATTTTCGGTAATGACGGTACCATCCCCGACGCACCTTATCGCAACTACATGTACTATCAGTGTAACACCATTTCAACGGGTGAATTTGCAATATTCGAGTTTTTGATACACTACCTACGACTACCTGATCACAAACACTGCTCATCACCAATCTAAACCTGCACGTCGAAACCGGGCATCACCTGGTTCGCAATAGAATTCAGAACCTCCCACAGTGTGCAAGCACAGAAAGTACAAATCGGCATTTCGCAAACGTAAGGGCCCTGCAATCACCAGCACAACGCACTGCCGATAACTGTCGTGCCGATGCAATTGCTCTAATTCAACACTCTCAATTAATTGTAACTGTGTTATTATTACCGGACGAGTATCGCCCATTTGGATCATCAAGAGGAGGACCCAGGACGGATTCTCATCGGCTCAAGTGATCTACGGTCAAGAAAGGCCCCACTCAAGAAGACTGCTTCGTGAGTTTACTCTTAACCACGCAAGTCAGGACTTCGGCGGCTGGATGGACTACTTCGATACTCAAGAGCCATCGACTAAACGCGACGGACCATCGACAACTAAAAGCTAAGAAGAAACCATCCCTTGACCCATTGTCACAGAGTGCGAAGAACCCGATCCCCTTCATAATGATGCTTCCCCCCTGCAGGCACTATGCCTTGAATCAGGATAAATGTATGTATGTATTTTTAATACAAAAAGTGGTCGCTCTGTCATTATAGCTGCAGTGAATCACCAATCTATATCTACACCTCGCAGCCGGAAATGACCTGGTTTACCCCAAATCGATACCGTACCTGGATCATGGCCACGTCATTTGCGCCGTCTCCGACCGCCAGCACCACGTGGTCCGCCAGCCCGCGCACCATCTCCACCACTTCGGCCTGGAATGGATCGATAAATTGGGCTACCGTAATCCTCTGGATGAATACTACGGTAATACCGTACTCCCCAAGCCCCCTACACCGTATGCCTAACCCGCTCACCATCTCCACCACTTCGGCCTGGAAATCGATATTGGAGAAAGATCGTCGATTACAGTATCCTCGACGATTTTTGCTTATTTTCTTTACAACAATTGTTTTATTAGTAGAAAATTGTTACAGAATCAATTCGAAACGGCAGCTCGTGACTTTATAGAAACCGTGAAACTTCACATTTCCTAGCAGATCGCAATAGAAAGTTCAAAAATTTTTCTCAGACTATGCATCAGCACCTAACACTCATTACCTACCGTCCCTCACGCCACTACCGTATCCAGCATTACTTCAGTCTACCGCTAACTAAGCAGCCTGAGACTACAGTACCCCCTAACTGCCGTATACCTTCTGCATCGGGGACATGCGGCAGCACACAACTATTTACCGCACCTTTAAACACTCTGCCTACCATACTTGACCTTACAGTACCCTTCATCGTACTCACTTTATCGTATCACTAACTAAACTACCGTAATCCATTCCCTATTCCTACCGTATACCTTCTGCATCGGCGACATTCGGCAGCAGACGACTTTTACTACACATCTCATCCTTAGGCCTACTGTACGCCTACCCTAGAGTGCTATTCAATACCGACTGTCGTATCACAAACTAAACTACCGTAATTCATTCCCTATTCCTACCGTATACCTTCTGCATCGGGGAGATTCGACAGCAGACGACGCTCTTGCACCCTACCGTACCTCTAATCACTTCAGTCCAACGTATCATTGGGTCACTACCGTACTCCTTGTCTTATTACAATACCCCCAACTACCGTATACCTTCTGCAGACGACGCTCGCTTTCTACCGTACCCTTCACCACCCCGCCTACCGTACCCCTTCTACAACACCTTAGACTACCGTATCTTCCAGCTACCATATCCCCCAAAACTACCGTATACCTTTTGCATCGGGGACATGCGACAGCACACGACGCTTACTGCCTACCGTACTCCTACCCTACAGTACCCTTCATCGTACTCACTATATCGTATCACAAACTAAACTACCGTAATTCATTCCCTATTCCTACCGTATACCTTCTGCATGGGCGACATGCGGCAGCACACGACGCTCTTGCACCGCAGCGCCAGCTCGCCAAAGTGCGCGCGGGCCTGGAAAATATATACATGATATTTTTATTCCACAAGCTCAGGAAGTGTAATTGTGGAACTGAAACACCCAGACATTTGATTACTTGCTGAAACATGAACAATACAAGAGGAACGGAGCATTATTCGAACATTAATACAGTACTATTTCGTACAACTCTTTTAATTGATTACATAAATGATTTAAATAAATAACTTAAATACCTCTCCAGTAAGCGCGTGCACGAGCGACTTCCCGTCGATCACCATCGCGAATTCCCTGCAGGAAAGAGGTGAATGATTACGGTAAGATTGAGTCGGTGAGATTATGGAAAGATCGTTTGTATGTTAATCTTTATTTCTTTTTATTGGCCAAATTACATACCACGAGTCGATTGGAGATATCCTTTCCAAACTAACTACATGGAATCAGTGAAGCACACAAATCAAGCACCGTCACTAAAACTCGAATTTCTCCGCTATTACCACAGAAGCATATGCCTGCACATTATTTTCTTTCCATACGGGACTACAATGATAACGTCAAGAAACCCTCCGCGGACATTACACCGATTTTATGCAGCTCTAATTCAGCCAGACCATTCTCACCTGCAACTTAGATTACGGTCGTTCACGGTATCTGATGGTTATTGGAGCAAGCAATTTTGTTTTCTTTTGAAGACCTTGGCATTCAGAACCATATCATCAGAGGCAGCCAACTCCAATTTACCAAGAACCAATGCAACACGAATCAACTAGCCCTTTCGCGCACGATTCTCAGTACAAAACCACAGCCCTCCCCCAACTCCAAATTCAATTTGGCACGATCATTTTGGAAATAAAACCAGTCCGTGGTCCCCATTTCTGGTGCAGCTACCGTACCTGCCCTCTTCCTCATATTGCCTGCTCCGCGCCACGAACTGCACCAGCTTGTCGTACGTCTCGTCGTACGTGTGCTTGTCCACGATCAGCAGCTCCGTGTGGTGCGTGCAGAGGGCGCACGAGTGGGCTGCAATGGGAGTACGATAACGACACCCGGGATAGCTATCGAGGACTGAGTTGTCAACCCTTGAGCTCCTGAATAGCGCGCACGAGTGGGCCGAATCGGAGATTACGGTAGGCATATGATACACTGCGCATCGATGAGTAGATTTGCTACAGAAAAAATTGCTAAATTTATACGGGTGCATTAAGGTTCCACGAACATCTCTAATTTGTTTCAAAATTCGACTGAATAGTATTTGTGATGGTTAACTCAAAACCACAACATTCAAGTTGCACAATGCCTAGATAGCTAGTGATGATACGCAAAGATAATGTATGCCTTATTCGGGAGCGACTATACTATAGCGTATGCACTATGAGACACTATCTGAGGGGGTTCACATACGGCCGCACAAGGAAAAAATAACATATGTTGAAAAAATGTCCCTAAGGGTAACTTTTCACGTAGAACTCAAAAATCGACCTTAGAAAGCCGTATCTCTAACGCCCGATTTAATATAGACGTCGTCACCGTTGAGGGGGGCAAAATCTATATCTGCAATATGCATTCAACCCCTATCATATGATACCAATTCTTGTAGATCTCGACGAGATATACATTTTGCTGAAAAAAGTGAGAGGCTAGTTAACCTGAGAAAAAAGTTATCTCTGTCGAAAATCTTAAAATATTTTTTTGAAATTTTAAACTTCGTCTGTCGTATCTATCGACCATTCCAATCGATTCCCCGTTGAATTTTACCCCTAGGGTAATTTTTTCAGAATATTTGACGACTAAGTCCACCTTCATTTTTCGCCCGGAAGGCCGCCGAGTGCATGGTGGCGCACCAGTGACTTGTTTACTTCGCCATGGTATGACGTCATCATGACCCAGAAACGTATTATATTACTATATTTGTTTATTTTTATGAACAATAACATAAATTTACTAATAAAAATTACTTTTCCTGAGTCGCCATTTCCCCTAAAT
>LS485821.1:132997-161179 GCA_900490705.1 Pristionchus arcanus
TACCCTAGAAAGCATTGGACAGCAGGGTATGTAGTCCGTCTAACAGCTGGCCTTACCAGCGGGTCCCACCTAGCGTAGTCTTATGACTGTAAAATCGCTCGACGTAGATACACCTTTACGGTAGGGTACGGTAGAGTGTGATTTGCCGGATGTGGTAGTACTGTGGGCTAAAGGAATCGATCGACTTGTCTTTCCGAGCGGCAAGAAAGCAAAATCTCGGCAAAGTACATTTGCACTGAAGGATACTTTAGCCAAAACGAGCACGCTAGCTTATAATATTTTCTTATTTCCAGTAGGAATCATCAAACAATCATCTACCAGGCGTTTACAATATCTCATGCTGAAACCCAAAACCTACGGAGAATAAAATAACCCTTTTTAAGCGCAACGCCAACAATTAATATAACCCAAAGCTGCTGGCTAAATACAACATCAGACTGAAACACAGTCCTACGTGCAGACAAAGATAAATATATATTGGTAAAGGGATGCCTTCAAAATTATGATTATTAATTGTTTTCCTAAAGAAGAAGATAGAAATCAGAATTGCCACACCCTCTCCGGCGGCTCTTACAACATCCCGTTGCAACTCCACTCTGCCTGCTTACACCGCCTTGCAATACTCCTAGTTCACACGATAAATTCCCACTACGAAGAGTAAAGGCGCACAATTGAATTCCTATTAATGACACAATCAACCAGATCAGAATCAATACACCATGAGCGGGGAGGCATACGTGGGCATGCTGAAACCCCGCATCAACTAGTGGCTATTAGGGATGGCAAATCGGCCTCGGAACGCGGCGAATTGTCTTGAAAGACGCGCTAATTGATTGAAGCCGGCTTGGCCAGACATGCAAATTGAGCCAAGCCGGCTTCGGCGTCTCCCATTGTATGCCGAGCTGAAGCCGGCTTCAAGCCGGCCACATTTTTCGCACTTGAATTCAATCAATGGGATCAATTACCTATGGAAATCACCTCAAATTGCCGGCGATCCGTCACTAATTGATCGATTTGCATGCGAAGCCGGCTTGAGAAGGGGAGTGGTGTCTGTGGCCGTGTTGAGAGACTCGCCAAGCCGGCTTCGAATGCAAATCGACCAATTAGCCGACTTGAGGCCGTGTTCCGATTTGCCATCCCTAGTGGCTATATAGGAATGTTATGCTCCTGAACACACTTTACTGTTCCATCCATACCCTTCAACATTATCCCAACTACAGTAATCTTCACCTAACCCCTCATTACCCTACCGTACTCCCTAGCTTCCATATCCCACTCACCATATTCAGGACCACTCGCTGCGGTTGCCGAGTGTGGAAGATGACGCCCATCGCGGCTGCGCCTCGCACTAGAGCGCCCTCGTCGGGAGAGGAGCCTTGGTAGAGCAGCTGCAATTTAATAGTAATTAACCAGCTGAAACTGGAAACCAAGGAGGGGGGGTGTATGTACCATTCGAAGAAAACCAGCAATCAAACATAGTGCAATGATCCTAGGTTGAAGTGCCAACGTAACCCTAAACTACAGCCCCTCAATGGGTGAGGAGCACAGGTGGATCAAACAATAGCTATACCGTACCTTGCCCTCCTTGTGCTCCGGCACTACCGTATGGCAGGCGGCCATCATCGTCAGCAGCTCGCGAATGGCCGTGCTGTGATCCGAGTCCTGAACGGATATAGGAGGATTACGGTAGCCGATCTTCAATATTCTCCCCGCGAACAGAATAAGCGCACACTATCGTTGTAGCAGCAACTGGAACTATGGTTACATTGGTTCGCGAAATGCACGTTCTTTTTAGAAACGGTACCGAGTTTGAAATCATAGAATACCATCACACATAACCTAGTAGCCCCGTCGCAGCAGCAAACACCCGGGCTCGCCTGGTGATTCATTTTTAGGTGTATGCCTACAATACTAGCCTGGATACCCTCAACAAATGCCTTGTCATTGATAGTGTAAAATGTCAACCGATTACAAACTCGTATCACCTCGCACCTAGTAGCCACTGCCAGTTCTAGCCAGTTCGTAGCAGCGAACATCCTGGGTAGTGTGATGAACCGTTTTGAGATTTACTTCAACTGTACCATTTTGATTTTTTATCACCGAACAAATTCAAAAAATAAATGCAAAGCGCAAAAACTGCGAACTCCCTGTTTCGGCCGACGAATTATTTTAAAAAAATTTACGCCCTCTAGCTTGCATCCTCTCAACTAGCGCCATCGCAACCGCGAACGCCCTGGTTCATCCAAAAACTTTTAGAGATTTATGTCTACTTCGTCATTTTTGATCCCCCTCAAATATTTCTTTCTACCATCGCTACACTTCCAATAATTACGATTTACTATCACCTCTCACCCTAGTAGCCCTATCGAAGCAGCAAACATCCTGGTTAGTATCGCGGCTCATTTTGAGATGCATGCTTACAGTATTAGTTTGGATAACATCAAAAACTTTTTTCAGACGCATAAAGCTCCATTGATTGCAAATTCCGATCATCTTCTAACTAGCTGCCCAGTCGCAGCAGCAAACACCCTAGTTCGTCTTTCAAATAATGTCTCGCATTTCTGCCTGCTTCGACACTATGGATCGCCACAACCATTTATGTACCATGAGAAAAATTTCTAAATGACAGGCTTCTATCAGTGATCTATCACCTCTCAAGACTATCACCTCTCAATCACTAGCCCCCTCGAAGCAACGAGATGGTAGGTTTTTTTTTAAATATCGCAATTCGTGATCACCAATAGTTAATTGTTGAGTATTAGGCAGATCACGTGGAGCCGATCGACCAAGTCCATCACACCCCAACAAGTAGCCCACACGGAGTACCAAACCGCCTGGTCCAACCATTTTGAAATCTTCATCATTTCCACCAAGCCTCTTCCATACCCTGCCTCTAACCCGTCGCACCTAGCACACACATCCTCTCAAATAGACACAAGAATCAGTCACCGGTGCCTTCTTGCGGTCCTCAACTAGCGCTCTTCCCCACCTCTGCCCTGTCTTCTATAACCCGGCACTTCTAGCACGCCCTATATCCTCAAGACCACTAACCGGCGCCTTCTTGCAGTCCTCAACCAGTCGCTCGTCGGCGAACTGGTCGCTCTCGCAGTCGCCGTAGCTGACGCCGCCCACCGAGCATCTGGAAAGGGTATGAACCTTGAACTTTTAACTCAGAACTCATCCATGCATTCCATCCATATAAAAGATACACATGGTGCCTCTGGGTCTCAAAGAATTCTCTTATAGGCAAGGAACCTTATCGTCTAATATTCACTAGACGAGTTCCATAAATAACTATGAATCATAATTTGTGATCTCTTCACTGTACCCACGCTCGCCCGCTGTTTGACTGTCGAGATGATAAATCTAAAGCGCTTGCGCTCTCTTCACTGCACGCACTCCCTACCCGGCCAGACAGGGCGGTAGATCATATCGAAACGAGAGAGAGTCAGACACTCCGTCTCTCCATTTTAGCGCTCTGATCGATACTCTCTCGCCGGTCAGAGTGGGCGAGAGAACACACCAAATCGAGAGAGTCATGTACAAACCTCTTCCACTTCATAATGTTCTGCGTGAGCGTTCCCGTCTTGTCCGACATCACGAACTTGACCTGCAAATGATGAAATAGTTTAATAAATTATAATAATCAATTAAGCGGTTCTATTTTCAAAATTCCAAATATTTGGATTCGTTTTCAAAGTTTCACTGTGTATCCCCACCGTTTAAAATAAAACAATCACTGGCCTAGCAGTGATCTCCCGCAGAACGCAAGCGCCTTGACTAACGGGATGACCTTTACCCATACGTGGGCGCGGTCCACCGGCACCACCCTGCATGTTTTCAAAAATTAGGGCATCAGGCTGCGAAAAATTTTTTTTTCATCCTGGGGTCCAATTTTTTTGGGTCATCAGCCTGCAGATCGGGTCGATTTTTGGGCGGTCGGGCGGGCACCGCTCTGCAAAATTTTTTTCGGTGGATGCCTGCCCACGTATGCCTTTACCTATTACATTTTTAAATATTTCGGTTAAATAAGCAGCATTAACCGTGCTATGTAGGTCAGTAGTTGTATTTTTGAGGTGAATACAGACAATGAATCGTCACAGTTTCATCGCGAGCCGATATGCCACAATCGTGAAGCACAAAATCACTGAGTGTGCTCACATCGAACAGGTTTCAATTTTAAACAAATAGGATCAACAGCGTCACCTAGTGTATCCTTTTCAACTCCTTATAAACCGATCAAACCAAGTCGATATTATTTTCTTGCCCGCAAGCTTCTATGTGAATGATGCGTGAAACACAAACGCAGAATAAAATCGAAAGAATCCGAGTTATTCGCTGACAATCTGCACGAACGTAGCTACAATACCATTGCAATCTGGCCAATTAGTTCAATCTTCAGGTTCTAACTAGGGCTGTCAGGGTGAAGAATCCGTCTCTTCATTCCGCGTACTCTCTCGTCACTCTGACCGGTGAGAGAGTACGCGGAATGAAGAGACGGATTCTTCATCCTGACAGCCCTAGTTTTAACCCGGTGCTCCTAGCACGCACGTCTTCCCCAATATCTGACCTGTCCCAACTCCTCATTCAAATTGGACGTCCTCGCAACCGCGCACGAATCCGACTCCGCATGGTACATCCCGAGATCGTTGTTGATGAAGGAGGCCTGCATATTTAGGCTTCAAGAATTCTTGAAACAATCAAATTGATCTTTGCAGCAGTGCGATCACCGAAAAGAAGTAACAATAAAAGAAAACCAAATGTAAAAACAGCAAAGTGGATTCATGATGGTTTTTGGTTCCATCAGCTGCTCGTAAGTTGGAAATATATTTTCACTTAATCAAGTTCCTCTTTTCTGATTGAAAAAAATTAAGTAATTAAGAACTATCTTTGCTTAGCGCTTAATTCACGTTTTCACACTCTACCCGGCACGTTTAGCACCCTTCTCGTCTTCAAATAACACCTGGAAGAAGCGGACCTGGTGCAGGGTGAATTGAAGCTAGTTAGCTTACCTCCTCTTTCAAACCCGGTGCGCCTAGCACTCACCCTCCTCTCAAATCTCACCTGGCAGATGCGGACTATCTCCAGGGTCACTTGCAGGGAGATCGGGATGAGGTTGTTGTAGAGGATGAAGAAGGTGAGGACGTTCCACAGGAACCCCGCGCCGTCTTTCACTGTAAGGAAAATGTTTTTTTTTTTTAAGTTAAAGTTGCTTCCATAATCAAGGCGATTTTACAGTTGTCATGAGACAACCACGCCTGGTGGGGTACACAGGTAAGGCCTGGTATGGCGAGGCCTACGTGATCCCTTGCTGGCCAGACTTTGTAACCAAGGTTACTACCAATTTGCCGACAACCTGGGGGGCATAGCAAGGCTTGGTCTGCCTCTGTAAGGAAGACTTTTTTCTAATCACAATGTTTTAAGTGTTACGCAAGAAAGGAAAATGACTTTTTTAAACGCTTCTTGGAATATAATTGAAGGCACGAGCAACTAGTGATACTTAAGCGCGTCGTGAAACACAAACGTCCCACAGGAAGCTCGCGCCGTCTTTCACTGCAATTAGGAGTGAAGGGCACATTGATGAATGCATTGGAGGGACAGTCGCTGGTTGGTACTTATGCACACCGTGAAACATAAAATGGATGACAGCGCGGTCTTTCACTGTTAAAACGCGTTCTCCATAAGAACGCAGGTGGGATGGCACAACTCCGTCAAAATGATCGCCCCGCACTCAAACTTCACCAACATGATCCCTAGGGACGATATTTACGATTTTTGAACTTTGATCCCAAAAATGTTGATCTTTGATCTTTGAAAAAAATTTCAAGTTACCCTATCATGTTATAGCTCATTCGAAAGAGCATAAAAAGTTATGTTATTTCCCAAAATTTTGTGCATTTTTGAAAATCCATATTCGAGAAACATGAAGAAACGTCGAATTTCAAGGGTTTTTCGCTAAACTTTGGGGTAGCAGCCCTAGTCAAAGTCATTTCTGGTCTCTGGATTCAACATATTTCTTGTATTTCGGTATGTGTAACAACTTTTTGTGGTCGACAAGAGGATCATTCAGTGCCGAAGAATCGAAAAGTTTGTTTGAATGTGGCATACTTGCTCAAAATTCATGATTCTGCCTGTCATGATTCTAGTCGGTAGCATTAGTAGGCAGTTGTTTAAACCTCAAATAATGTTTTTTCGTCATTTTCAACCATTTGAAGATTTTTCGTCATCATTTTGACCATATCTGCGGACTTGACTCACCTCGACTTTTTTCACATAAGGGTCCCCCCTTATGTGAAAAAATCGGTTTGGGCACATGTCAGAATCGACCACAATAACCTGTAGGATTGCATTTAAACTAACATAAATTCAATTTTTGGTCACTCAAAAGAACTTTTTATCGTGTTCGAGGTCCCATTTTGACATGTGCCCAAATCGATTTTTTCACATAAGGGGGGACCCTTATGTGAAAAAAGTCGAGGTGAGTCAAGTCCGCAGATATGGTCAAAATGATGACGAAAAATCTTCAAATGGTTGAAAATGACGAAAAAACATTATTTGAGGTTTAAACAACTGCCTACTAATGCTACCGACTAGAATCATGACAGGCAGAATCATGAATTTTGAGCAAGTATGCCACATTCAAACAAACTTTTCGATTCTTCGGCACTGAATGATCCTCTTGTCGACCACAAAAAGTTGTTACACATACCGAAATACAAGAAATATGTTGAATCCAGAGACCAGAAATGACTTTGACTAGGGCTGCTACCCCAAAGTTTAGCGAAAAACCCTTGAAATTCGACGTTTCTTCATGTTTCTCGAATATGGATTATCAAAAATGCACAAAATTTAGGGAAATAACATAACTTTTTATGCTCTTTCGAATGAGCTATAACATGATAGGGTAACTTGAAATTTTTTTCAAAGATCAAAGATCAACATTTTTGGGATCAAAGTTCAAAAATCGTAAATATCGTCCCTAGGGATCATGTTGGTGAAGTTTGAGAGCGGGGCGATCATTTTGACGGAGTTGTGCCACTATCACCCCCTTTCCCTGCGTTCTAACAGAGAATGCGTTTTAAGTGGAATTGATTTTGAACAGATAGGAGAAGTAGCACCAAGCGAATACTTTAGCACATCGTAAAATCATAATATCCCAGCGATAACATAGAGCGGGCAAATGAATAATGTCCTCTTTTTTTGTTAAAAGAGCCAATACGATCTCATTGAAAACTAAAGCGAATGTTGATACTTTAACACATCATGAAACCTTCCAGTTTAAAAATGAAGGCAAAGGATATTAAAAATTTAAACGATTGTCCGTGAAAAATTGAAAATGAAAATAGCTGGTCCTATTTTAGCACACTATGAAACTCTAGCTTTCCAGTATAAAAACAACTAGGAGGAAGCAATGTTATTTCTTAAAAATAATCCCTCATTAGAATAGAAGACAGGAGAAACTTTTGGCACTTGAGCATATCGTGAAACATAAGTTTCGTAGGGAAAAGGGGAAAATAAGGAGAGCAATAAGGAAAACACTCACGAATCCAGCTGATGTACCAAGCGTCAGGGATGTACGAGCGATTGTACAGCTCCGCGCCTGGAATGGGCAATTATTATTATTATTATTATTATTATCATTATTATTATTGATGTAAACCAGGGTTCGACTACTATGTAAAAAATTACATATCCAACCCACATTTGGCCGATTTTTAGGGGCGTGAGAGGGGAAAAAAGGAAAACCAACCCACATTTGATCGATTTTTGGGGGGTGTGGAAGGGGAAAAAGGAAAATCAACCTACATCTGGCCATTTTTGGAAATATATGTAATCGACCCCTGATGTAAACAAATACTTTCAAAAAATCAATACAGTTCTAGCAGCTGATATTTGGTTAATGATGAATTAATGATGAAGGAGTTCGAATTGAATTGTGCTCGGCACTGCGATCAAGAATTATCCACGCGGCCGAAACACGCCTAGCGAAATTCACCGGCATTCTATAATTGCTATCATACTATTTTTGTATTGGAACATGGGCAGACAACCTATCGGAGTAGCCCTCCGCGCCGAGGTTACATCCTATCGATGCATCGCCAAATCACCATGTGCAAATGCAAATTACAAAGCTCACTCGAACAACGCGCTTGAGATTGTAATAAATTTAAAAAAAGGTAAAATAAATGAAAATTTAAAAAATAAGCCCACCTATGGCCGAGATGATCGCCAGCGTGACGAGCACGAAGAAGAGGAAGACAATGCGCCGGTTGGTCATGATGTCCACGTTCGACCTTTAATATATCATTTTAATTATTGAAGTTAATGCAATCTATTAAACAATCGTTGACCACCCATCGTCATCAACGTTTCACCAGATTCATAATCATGCATTGTATGAATTCGGACTGTTATTAGGAGAATTATTATTTTAAAGAAAAAGCTCCAAATTTTCAAGCTCCTACATCGCAGTTTCATCAGTTCCATATATTCAGAATGTGACCATCAACAGCCGATCTTGTTGATGAATCAATCAATCAACGAAGCCCACTAGGTAAAAATAAGCTCTGCATTTTCAACTGTATAATGCAGTCAGAAAAGTATGAAAAAGGTATGAATTTGCGTTATCGAATATTTGAATTTTTAAAAAAATTAAGCGAGCGAGCAGAAATAAATAGAGCGAGCTTCTATGTTTCAACAGGATCATACATACAGCTCGACGCATTCGAAACAATTTTCCTTCGCTTTGTGCGGTTTATAAAAATACCTTGATTCAACATGCTCTCTCTAGGTTTCATGCACCAAATAACGATTACTCTGCCCCTCCGACATCAATCAATAATCAATCGATAACTCACTGTTTCAGGGGCGCCAGCTTCGAATTGAGCAGGATCTTGGCATCGTGCCCAGTGTAAATCACCGCTCCGCAGATCCACGCTGTGTTCTTCAGGCGCGCGCCTCGGAGGAGAAGCTGATCGACACCTGGAGAAGGGTACGGTATTCTAGGAGTACGGTAATGAGAAACCACGATTGTTCAACATTTTGCGACAATTGTGAGTGCATTATGAGTGCAAGCTACAGTAATTGTATGGGCCATTTGGCCATTGTTTCGACAACGAGTACGGTAGCTCAATCGACAACTGACCAAAGTGCTTGGGCTCCTCGCCGTCGATGTGCAGATTGCCGGAGAACTCGTTGACGTGTCTGAGGATACGGTGGTTAGAAATCAATCGATAATCAGATGGACATCGTTCAATAATTGAGTGAACTGATCGGATTTTTTTAAAAAAATTTTACCACGGCAGGTTCTAAGCCATCGAACGAAACCATGGCTCATCGAGTTAAGACATCGGTGAAACCGAAATTCGCACAATCTGTACAAGGGAAAACAGATTCTCTTACTTAGAGTACGGCAATCATATATCAATCAATCAATAACCCCTCCCTCCTTTCTCGGATACGGTATCCAATCAATCAATAACTCACCGATTCGGATGCTCGCACTCGATGGATGCAGTGAACGGGGAGAGGGCGTCCAGCGAGGTCAGATGGGAGGTCAGGGGCAGGGACTGGACTTGGAAGGTAATTATTGAAACCCAGTGTACCATGTGAAATGTCGATGAATATTTTTTTCGGAACGTGATTCGTTGGACTACCAAGCAGGCAAATACCTTATTGGGTTTTATCAAACACCGCAGCACGAATCAGCCTGCTTGGTAATCGGGCCTAGTCATTCAATAAACCTTTGACTAATGCTGCGTTTATATATTTTGTCACTGATAAGTTCACCAAAAAATACAAAGCGCAGAATCAATAAAGTTCAAATAATGGAAGCATTTTGGTATTCGTAATCTAAGGAAAAAAACGGCGGTGGATCAAATTCATTGATTCAATCCCGGTCTTCTACCACATATTCTACCCCAACCCACCTTGTTAAATTTCCAATCTCTATTCCAAAAATATCTAGAATAATCAATAGTAGATGCTCCCTGATCTCTTCCAAACATCACGGCACGAACCCCTTGTTCAAGTGCGAGATTCAACAGTAATTGTGTCATACATTTCGATTTTTACAATTTAATTACTGAAATATCCCCCACCTGCTTGATCTTCAGGTTCGTCTCTCCGTCCAGATTCGACGTCTCGATGTAGGCCATGCCCTGCCATTGAAAGCAATCAATACCAGAGATACAGTAACCCAAGATTCTAGACCTATCGTAATCAATAATAACCTTTTTCAAGATACCGTGCCTTCATTGAGATAGGGATAAAAATCAAGAAAAATCCTGGATGCAAACCCACTCTGCTTGATACTCGTTGAAAAGTCAGAACTCGATACCTGCCTACCGTAATCTACCGTACCTGCTGCTCGGATGACGATATCAGCAGGAGGTCGGCGGGGAAGAGATGGTCGTTCTCCACCCGGATAATCTCGCCCACTTTCACCTGCAAGTATCGATTAAATTATTGATTGATTATCGATTATTGATTATTTCCGCACAATTTCATTATCAACCGAGCATCAATAGTGGTCAACTGGCCTAAACACCGTGATATGATTGCTTTTTCTCGTCTGCTAATTGCACATTGAAAGTGCATTACCCGATCAACTAAAGTGGTACCCCATGAAACCTGAACGACGCTGTTATTGACTACATAATTGTTTTGTTTAGAACCAGAACCTGGCGAAGAATTACCCACGCAACACGCCATCTACTAATATAGCCCACGTTAAACTTGAACAAGGAAACGCCGGAATGTAAATAATATTCTTCGGTGCAAAAAAAGAAGCATGATTACCACTCTACTACGCAAGCAACTGTTATGGAATACGTGAAACCTGGAAGAGGCCACTTGCCATAAACTTCCTAATTTATACTTTTACTGGCCCCGAAAGTCGCTACTCATTGTAAGCGACAAACTAAGAACCAAATGAAACGCACATCCTAATGTTGTGGTGTGTAATTTGCAAGAACAGTATTATTATTATCAAAGAGTACTGTACCAGAATACAAAGATCAAAGACCAAAGATCAAAGATCAAAGACCACTCACATCCTTCCATTGGGCGTCCCTCCACCGGCCCTTGTCCAGGATCTTCGTCGGAAAATTGTTCACTTTCTTGTCGGAGGTTCGGCGTTTCTGAAAGTGTATTTAGATTACAAGGTTCCCGCAAACTTCGATGATTGGAGATTTGTCGACTTCAAAGAAAATACCAAAAGCATTCTAAATGTAGGTTCAGCGTTTCAGCAGCAAACTAATACTGGGAACAGTCAAATATCAGTAGTGGACAACCGGCGATCAAGAAAACCAACATCAAGGCCAATTATCAGGGGTTTACGAACTCCACAATCCCAACAAAGAGATCAGCTCAATGCCCTCCTAGATTAATTAATTAGCATAAATATATGTATAAAAAAATGGCCCACCAGATCCTCGAAGATCTCCTTGAGTGCTGACGCGAGCAGGATCATGCAGAAGGGGACGAGCGTCGTGAAGCGACCGGTCGGAGAGACATCCGGGATTTGCTGCAACCGGGAATTATTGGCCGGTCGAAGGAATCAACGGATATGCATAGCCATGAGGGGATAGCTAGCCCCCCCCCTTCATCTCACCGTCAGGTGGAAGAAATATTTGATGCAACCGGGTATTATTATCTGATCGAAAAAAATAAATGAACAATAATTCAAAGGGATAACATGGTTGACGCTTTGGAATATTTTCATATAATATTTGCGTTTCAGCACATCTTGAAAGGGTGTGAAACAAGATTCACTCAATTGTACTTGGATGAGGCGAGAGAAAAAAATAGTATTGTTATCTGCATACTCTTCAATCGCCTATAAACAGCACTGCTATTTAATCCAGTGTGTAACTGCATTTTTTACAGATACATTCCCACTACATTACTCATATTGTTTCTCCTTCTTTTCCTATTCATTAATGAATCATCCCTTCTATTGCCCGCATCGGCGAAAGTATTGATAGTACTTCTCTCATTGAACACAGCATTTGAAAACAACATTTAATATCTGTAGACAAGTTTCAATTCTAGGCGATTTGGGGATTCACAATGATCCATACCTGCAGCAGTGCAATGCACAAGAAGAAGATGTTGTTATATCTTCGAAATTGCTCGAAGAGAAACCGGGGAATGAACGACAGCGGAGAGTACTTGCATGTACTGAAATATATCAAATTAAGAATGATCTTTGATCTTTTGAAAACAGGAATCACTTATACTGATTAGGACTGAATAAACACATTGACATGGATACAATTACAGTATTGACAAACACCCCACCTGATTATATTATTGCAGAATTTGGCCGGCTGATGCGTGCTATTCACGTTGATGTGTCGCGTCGCGGTGGATAAATGCGGCGGCATTATTACTGCAAATCGATAATCACTACCGTAAAATATTAAACCGTTCCGCATATTATTCCTATCTGAATTGGCCAAATTGTATGAAGAGTCGCCGATTAGGAACATAGCTTATATATATATATGTTCCTAATCGTTTCATATATGCCCTAATACATTAGCACTCAACATGAGCATTGCCAAAGCTCAGAAGTTGAATGTTACGGTACCATCACCTATCCAGTCACAGTATTTCGCCATAGGAGCGTCACCCTTTTCAATAAACCAACAAGGATGCAATATGTTCCCACCTTATTCACAGCTACTATCGGCTTCTTACAACAACATCGAGATCCTGGAATGCGAATCGATAAATAGATACAATACAACGCGTGAAAACGGTAGAGAACAATTACAGCAAGAGTCGAGCGAGCGTATCTCTCTTTTGTCACAAGTGAGAGGGGAAGAGAAATTCGAAGTTCATGTGACTCATATTGTACACAACACAACAGTCGCGCGCTCAAACCTTGCCTATAATCCGTGACTGACCGGAAGTATTTAGCTATGTTGACCTACCTACTCATACCAAAAAAAGCACTGCAATCGATAGGTAGGTAAACTAACAATAGGTAAGCTTTGCGTTACTAGGGTGGGGCAATTGCGCAAAGTGAGAGCTCATTTACGATACAGTTTTGTCTGGGCAATGATGGGGAGTGAAGAGAGATACTCGCGGAAAGGGAAAAGCGATAAGACGAGCTCGAGTCTAGCACTCGTACTGCGTTAAGCAAGCAAATGCGCGCCCAAACCATTTCGTGTTTTTACTGTCAAGAACTCTGAGAACTGCGGACGAATAGGATAACACACTCAATGATAACAACAGAGATAAGATACCCACGGACGACGAAAGGACGGGAAAAGAACAATCGATAAGTTAAAGTACGACGGACATCATTTTTAGTGTCAAAATACGCGCGCAACGAGTGTTCTCGTCTGACTGGCTGTCGCGAAAGAGTGATCAATCAAAAGGAACCATGGAAAACAGCGCGACAACAGCGGTGGTCCTCGAATTATGGGAGCACCAAAACAACGATTTGAATAGCGCGGGTTTTCCAAAAATAGAGAAACGGTAGTCAAAATTCTATCACAAACTGAATTGATGCGCAAAATAATACAATCGCGCACACATCGGCGCGCGCCGCGTACTTTTCACTCGGCAGCTCGGGTCCAGTTCGTTTCATCAGCTTTTGTCCTTCTTTGTTATTGTTTTTACTCGTTAATTATCGATTTTAATAACTGAACTGCCTTTCAGGATGTCTGCTCCTTCAACGACGAAGGTCGCCTTCAAGATCACACTCACCTCCGACCCGAAACTGCCCTTCAAAGTGTGAGTATTTCAGTTTTTCTGTCGATTTCGTGTTTCGATTTTACACGATTATTGCCCAAATTTGATCAATAATTAACTGAATTTACATTTCACTGATTCAGTTTGACCGTGCCCGAGAACACGCCGTTCACGGCTGTCTTGAAGTACGCCGCTGAGGAGTTCAAGGTACTTTTTTTCTTCCATCTATTTTTATATTTTGAAGCAACCTGTATTGAGCTCAATTGAGCCTTCTCGGAAAAGCCTAAACTTCTGTTAGGAACTAAACTAATCATCCAACTAATACGTCTGACGAAATGTAGTAAAGACGGGCTTCATTTCGAAATTTCTATAGTTCTCGTGATTAGAACGTCTTGGATGAAAACCCCTTCCTTTTTATGTATTTCATTCATGATTAAACGTTCCACAGGTCTCCCCGGAGACGTCGGCGATCATCACGAACGACGGCGTGGGCATCAATCCCTCTCAGACGGCCGGCAACATCTTCCTCAAGCACGGCAGCGAGCTGCGATTGATCCCCCGCGATCGCGTAGGCTCCGCCCACTAATTTTCCCTAGCAATTGTCTGACTACAGATGTAATTGCTCCTTGCCCCGTTTCCCCCGTTGTATCCTTGCTTTGTATCATATGGTTAGTGCTTATAGTATGCATTTTCTAACTTATTATTGTCAAAGCCTATGAGATATCTAACATATACTATAGTAACCGATTTGCGATACTATGTCATCGCCGTGCGCTTGTTACATATTGTCTTCGTTTTTTCTTCGGAGCTTTTGGTGGATTGAGATAAATGGTTGTCAGTGTTAATTCGGAATTTATGTTATTGTTATCCGTTCTCTTCGGGAATTGAACTATCTTTATTAAAGTTCTACGAGCAGATATCAGGGTTATTAAAGTTTTCGTCATTCCTCTTTTCGTCTCAGTTGCAGATCAGATAGACCTAGAGACCATGTAAAACGACCCTGCTGTAGAATATCGTTTTACTGATTATCCATTGTCGTCCACCCCCCCCTATTCAGCAGTAGATTATTACGAGTTCGGGAACGCGAGTTTCAAAATGATACACTTATCGATCACCGTCTTGTTCAGCCGTAAATCATGCAGCTGTCCCCCGCCGCGAAGGAGCTCGTCGTGAAGGGCGTCAACGTCGCCACCGTCGGTGAGTATTCTTTTTATTTCTTTTTACTATTTGATGAGTGGCAATTTGAGATGGATAGATTGAACTTATAAATGAAAAAATCGCTTATTCTTACCATTTATTGAAATAAAGGGGATTTGTATTGAGTTGACGGGCAAATTATAGCACAGAAATAGACTTAAAAACTACAGTTCTTATCATATTGTGTTTGATTCAAATTAAAATGAAGTACAAATACAAAATTAAATGATTTAATTTAAATATCTCAGGCATCCAGTGGGGCTTCGTGCCGTTCGTCGTCTACCTCGGCTTCCGGAAGGGCGCCGAGCCCATGCCCAACGGAGAGGTCAGTCGATTTATTTATTTATTGATCGAGCACCTACATTGGGATCATGAAACTTGTCTGATTGTGAATCTGGTATTTGCTAGGGTTGACGAAACGAAACGGAATTCGGAAATTCCGACAAGCTAATTCAATTATCTCCACTTTTCCGGAAAAGATTAACGAACAAAGACCTTTCCGAAACTATTCCGGAAAACTTCATTTTTCGACTCTCGAGATTCGAGAGCGGTGTGAGATGATTCTTAGTTATGTTTCAAACGAGGAATAAATATCAAATTTCTGGTCGAAAAGGACTTCGTTAGCACCGATTATATCGAAAAAGGATCCAAATTCATTCCATACTTGAAACATATCCATTTGCGCAGTTATTTCACACCGGTTTCGAGACGTGCGAGTCGGAAAATGATTTTTTCCGGAATAGTTTCGGAAAGGTCTTTGTTCGATAATCTTTTCCGGAAAAGTGGAGATAATTGAATTAGCTTGTCGGAATTTCCGAATTCCGAATTGTCAACCCTAGTATTTGCGATTGTCGTTATTTTATATTGATGACCACTCTAACGACCAAATATCATACGAATCGTTGACATAGCCATCGTGCAACTTATCTGAACCTGGTGTTAGTGGGAATCTATTTATTGACCGTGAATGTAGGACTCATCGACACTCTTCTCTTATCAATTGCATACATGGGCTGCATGAAACTTATCTCAACCTAGTCTCAGATGTAATTCAGTTTTTGACTGAGAATGAGTCATAAATTGACCGAAAGTCTTACCAATGGGATATTTTTTTTTAGGATTTTTGGGCATGGTAAATCCCGCATTTTTGAAAGCAGTTAAATGAACAATTTAAGGTCGTTCCGCTCACGCTCTTCTCCCTGCTCTGGGGCTAGGTCTCGACAAATCGACTGTAATCTCACCTCCACCAGATCTCAGACTGGTATAGTAGTTCCCACTGATTCCTTCGTTGTTACGTTTTTCTTGTTCCACGAATTGCTAGTTTTCCGCTCCGATTAGACCAGGAAATGACTTTAAAAGCGATAAAGAATATTTGATTGCCACAATAATTTATCTATCAGAGCCAAGTAAAGTTATATAGAATATTGTACAGTCACAGGAATAGAAATTAAGTTATATAAAACGAGTGAGGAAAGAAATGAGAGAAAGCGGCGTGTACATGTCACTTTTACATGAGAAAGGATGAAACCAATTAGCAACGGGAGACTCGTACCATCAATAAGTCACATACATATATATTTTCACGATAACCTAGAACGAGGGAGGGGGCATGGTAGCTGCACAAATACTGATGATAACAGAATTTGTCCCTGAGAATCAGGGACTTGTGGGGGAGAGGTATTCGATGCACAATACATGAGATGGGACAGGGGCATATATGGTTGTTGATCTACTTTGGGATTACGGTAGGGGCTGCTAATGGGATGTTAATTTTTGTTGAAAAAAAGTGATCGAAATATGGTAAATTAACACCCCATCCTACGGGATTACAGTAACCTTCGGGACTATGATAACTTTAGGGATTACGGTAGTCTAAAGGGGGATTACGGTAGGTCACTGAACGACCTCGCCGGCGTCGCCGTCTGAAGAGGACGAAGAGGCGGGCGATGAGGACAGCGATGAGGCAGTGCCTGAAGAGAGGGGGGATACGGTAATTACCACTTATCAATCGATTAGAATGGGTACCGTACCCGAGGAGAGCTACGAGGAGCGTATCGGTTTGGAGGTTAATACTGTAATTGAATGATCGATATGTGCAAACACCGAATCACAACATCAAAAGCGCTATCACTAATTACAGGACAAGAATATATTCCTATAAACTATATATTACTTAGGGTTCTCTTGCTGGAATTAAAATTGGATCGTCATTCATCATAATGCTGAGTTCCAGCATCAATTCCGACAAGAGAACCCCAATATTCCGTAATCAATCGATATTCTCGAGATACCGTACCCGAGTCCGCATCGTGCTCCTTCTTCTTCGCGGGAGGCGACAGCGAGACGAGCGCGTCAGGGGCGGCATCTGAATATCGATTGGATCATTGAAGAGCCTCAGGAATCGTCGAAATTTGAAAAGTTTGCAATTTTTCCAGACTTGAACACTTGTGTTTCACAGTCGGCACATAAATCGATCGGTTCACATAGTATTGATCGAATTGCAGCCTTGAGTTCAAAAATCAATATATTATTCCCACCCGCATTCCCTAACCCGGCGCGTCTAATACGCACTCACCCTCCTCCAGCTCCTGCTCCTGCTCCTGCTCCCTCAGTCCCTCCTCGCACTCTGTCCGGTCGTCCCGGTCCAGCACCGTCTCCGCGTCACTGCACCCGTCCTCCTCCGACAGCTCGTCGATGCCTGCAATTTTTAAATATTATTGTTAAAAACAATTTCATTTAACCATCAAAACATTTTTCCAGACTGCTTATGGTTTCATTCGCAAGGTAAACTGTTCTTTATGTGAGTTTCTTTGATTATACGTGCAATCCTTTTTTTAAATGCTAAAAGTGACTCGCATACTGCAACCACATGAGTCGAATAAACAGATCACCGATTACAGTACATTTGACTAGCTCCGTGACAAAACATACAATGTGCGGACTTTGGTTTCGAGAATATTATAGTAGCATTATTGACACACCGTATCGATAAAGAACACATTTATTGTTCATGCGAAATAATTTGTTTTTAAATTGCTGTTTGTCATTACATGGTGAAGCTAGTTTTAAAAAAAATCACGTCAATGTATTATAACTGACTGTGATCTCGGTTGTCAGCGGGGGAACAACACAAGTACTTGAGTAGAAAGGGAAAGGAGCAGCCTGGCTGCACACGCGCCTCTTCCTCATTTCAATGGCAAAGGTCATTAGGCACATTGAACTACCGTCCGACTCTCTCATTTGGCGTTTGTCCCTAGTCGATCAGAGATGCGCGAGAGCACGGGAAAGCAATTGAGTCAGGCCATTCTTCCACACATTGTAACACAGTCGAGAGGGTCAACCATTATTCCATTCTTACCAGTTCATTCTCTTAGTCAAACCATGATTGCTTCGTTCTTAGGCCTCTTCTTCCTCCTATCGAGCGTCCAGTCAGCAGGGAAATATAGGTGAGCGGGGGGAGTGGTGGGCATAAATGGATGTCAAGAGTCTCTTGATTGTAAATTCGACTCTCCCCCATTCTATCTCTGGTCAAGGGGATGGTTCTATCGCTTCTCTTGTTTCTCATTCCCGCCGTGCTATCGCAAGAAACGTAGGAGATATTCTTTATATTTTATTGTTTAAAAGTATTCTTTGTATCACATAAACAATCCTCAGATGTCCCCCGCTAGTGGGTGAAGCCGAATGCCCCATTCATCACTTCTGCAGAGATAAGGGCTGCTATGCATCGCCCATGCAAGCCCAGCCAACCAGCTTCTGCTCCAATGTATACAATCATTCCGTTCGATTTTAAACTTCTCATTTGAGGTAATATGCCGAGAGGGTCGAGCTTGCCGGCACGGCATGTGTTATCCCATCGATTCGCTCAAATGTAATCGAAATGTTCTCACAAACACGAACCAAGCGCATTCGGGTAACGGCGCTAATTTGTATAACTTTTCTCGAGCTTATTTCAGTAATGACGTCATGCGGTCGCAAAGGCCAATGCTTCAATGGGCACTGCAAGTTGGACCGTAAGTAGAGTACAACTGCATATTGATTCGGTTTAAACATCGTAATCTTCCCATTCTTTACAGGATGCATGGGCGTTTGGTGTCCAGACGGGCAGTTGTGCAAGAATGGAGACTGCGTCCAGGTAAATGTCACAGATATTCGCCTCTTCCCACTACTCATTCCTTCCAGATAGCCGGTATGCTGTGCGTGAGTCACGTTGATTGCGGGCCACGAATGGATTGCTGGGATGGAACTTGTCAGGTAGGCTACTCATCGCCCTTTTCCCTCACAGTTTCTCTTCTTTATCGTCATTTCTTCAGATGGCCACACTCGCTCCCGTGTGCAACTGCTCGCCCATGCACATCTGCAGGCAGGGCTACTGTTTGCCGAATCCAGGTACCTGGACCCTTACAATCGGTGGTTTACGGTTACTTCGTTGCTGCCAGCAACTTGCTGATTACCGCCGGTAAAGTACCTTCTTTTCTTCTCTGGACTCTCATGATCAGTGGTCAATCAGCATTGTGAGCACTTGCAGCAGATCAGCGCAGAAACCAATTTTCCACAATCGAAATATATATTATTCTCAGGGTGCGCATCCGTTCACTGCGGCCCGGGCTTCTTCTGCCTCCACGGCGAGTGCGTTAATGGTGAGTCATTCATTGCCTTTCCTCCCATTCTTGCTGCCCATTAGTTGGGCCAACTTGCAAGAATATGAAATAAGTGGAGGGAGGTCTCCACTTTCCCATCCGAACCATTTCAGGAGTCGGAATGGACTGCGGTCTCGATTCTTGCCACGGAGGCATGATATGCGTGCGTGGAAAGTGCGAGATCGATGATTGCATCGGGAAGTGAGTCATTCCCACACCTTCTGCAACGCCTACAAGTGCAAATCTCTCAAACGCATCTACCCAGCGTACATTGATCATGTTTATGCATTTTGGAAGCTATTGGCGTGTGTTTCACTCATTTTATCCTCACTCCTGCATTCAGATGCCCTGAGAACCACGCTTGCCGTCATGGACAATGCCGGTTGATGGACGGCCTGCCCTGCATCGGGGGCTGCCCGTTCCCGTATTCGTGCATTGACGGACAGTGCATGCACAATGGTACTTTACCAATCCCCTTTCAATGGAATTCATCCTTTCGTTTCTTGCAGAATCTTAACAAGAGCCCAGAATGGGTCACTGATAAGGAATTGTATTGTACTGTATTCCTTTCAGGTTGCGCCGGCCGTCTCTGCCCACTGGGTCACACGTGCGAATTCGGTAGTTGTGTCAAGGTGAGCCAATTATTATTCCGTTCTGTTCGACCACTGGCACTACTGTCACCAGCTGATGTTACGAGGACTCATTGACACCCGAAATCACAGATCTCCAATCGCTTCTGTTTCAACGCGATGCGCGACTGCGCGTACGGGTACACGTGCGAGGGCAACCGGTGCGTGGAATTGTTCACGCAGGCGCAAGTCTCCAGTGGACTATGATTATGATTTGTTTATTATTCTCAATTGTAACTTGTTTGCCTCGATTGTCATAGGGTTCAAGTTCTTGCATTATTGAATTGTCTAACATTAATTAAATAACTTATTGTCAAAAAGGTAAAAATATTTCGAGAAGCCCATCCGTTCCACTCCAACCCTTCAAAACCATTCGCTTTTCAACGATTATACAACATCCTAGCATAATGCAGTCCTGTGATAATTAGTAGTCTAATAATCACAACAACAAAAATTGTACATACAACTCACGCGCTCTCATCATTCATGATCTTACCTTACCATTCTCGTTTCACTGATACTACAACCCCATGCCAATGTGCGCAAATGTGATTCCTGTTCATCTGCTATTTCAAAATTAATCCAACCGGGAAACAATTTTCCACTAACCCTCGAGGAGATCGTCCACGCTCTCCGCCTCAGCTCCCCCCCCCTCCGTAATATTCATGTTTCACTGATACTACGATTCGATGGAAATATGCATTTCTTTAATACCGACGACTTATCGCATCAAAAAAATATACTCTACTAACCCGCGAGGGCATCGTCCACGCTCTCCGCCAGCTCCTCCCTCGAACCCCCTCCCAATTTTCATGTTTCACTGGCAGTACAACCTTCCGGCAATGATCCAAATTTGATTCTGCTCAGCGCTCTAGTGGAAAATGCATAAATATTCCCTCCGCGCGCCTCTAATGCACCTAATACAGTGCTTAACCCGAGGTCCCCAATTTCCAAATTCGCAATAAAATAGAAAGTAAACCTTACCCGCGAGGAGATCGTCCACGCTCTCCGCCAGCTCCTCTCTCGAGCCGCCTCCGCTGCCACTGCCACCGCCGAAGCCCCGCCAGCCATCGTTCGCCTCTCCTGCACATTTCATATTAGTGATTTTATCTTAAGAAATTGTGACAATAACAATTGCACCAAAACCACACGAGCCATATGGCAATGCTGAAACACATAACACCCAGATCGTCTGTTCATATTATCCAAAGCCCTGACAGCCATCGTACGCCTACTCTGTATCAAATGTTGTTCATTAATTACTATTCAAAAAATACCCCTGCTAAAATTAATGGTTATAGGACAGAAGAACGATACCGCAACCTCGATCTTGTTTGAACACAAAGATATAGGAAAAGCGGAGCGCAAAGCCTTCAAGACACAAATACATTTCAGATGCTGTTTCTTTAAAATAAACCATACAATTTGGCTAATATCTAGCTAAGCAGCACTGGGGAATCTTTGGTTTCATCTTGTCATCAACTTCATGCTTGTTCCATTCATCCCGTATTCTACATCCCGTAACGAAAAACCCTTCATTTTCGAGTTTCAACTCTCAGCAATATCATACCCACCTGTTCCATTCACTCCATTGGCCACTCGCTTCTTCAGCCCACTGCTCGGCGTGGCCAGTCGCATCGTGGCGTTGCCCGCCGTGCTCTGTAGATGAAATTAATCACCAAACAATTATACAAATGTTTTTTTGCTCTACGATTGACTGAAGTCACAGCCACAAACAAGCTAGGATTCATAGTATATATATTCTTGAAACACAACACGTCTATGTTCGAAATCATTGGTAAAGTTGCAACAATTGCACAATTTAATAAATATATTTATATTTGCATATTTGAAACATTGTTATCCTGTTCTACCAGCTATCGGAAAAATTACAATCATGAGCTTTCCAGCACACTCATGGTAACGTTGAAACACGAAACCGCGGTCAACGCGCGTGGCTGTCATGGATTTTCCGTCTTATATCCGCATCGAAAATGAATTGAGAATTCAACGACTATTCACATTCTTAGCGCCAAATATCTTCTTGAAATCACCTGGTAAAAATCTATCGCATCCCCTCTGACCCGGCGCGTCTAACACCCACTCGACGCATGACTCACCTGACTGAGATTGCTCCGATTGAAGAGCACGGACGTCTCCTCATCCTCCTCCTCTTCTCCCGATGCCTCTCCCTCCTCACCACACGCACGCTTGCGCGACGCCACGCGCGCCCTGGACAATTATCGATTTTTTAAATACAAAATCAGAAACTATAATATCCAATACTAATGATCTTTGCACTCGTACTTCCATACAAGTAACCTACTGTATCCAATATCGATAGACAGCGTAGTCTCACATTGAGTTCAACCGATTAACTACCGTATCCTGCCCTACCTCTGTCCTATCGTACTCACTTCTGGTCCCTATCGTACTCCTCCATCGATTTTCGGAAGTGCGCGATGATCGCCGGATCGGAGATGGCCGCGTAGTTGAGCAGCTCCCTGAAGGGAAATTATAGATTTTTTTTTAAAGAAGTCGCATCGAGTTCAAAGATACATTGTAATCAGCGGTATCTTTCGAACGAGCACTTACAAGAACAGATAAATCAATTTTGAATTTAACAGTTCAGATCTCAACGCAAAGAATTTGATATTTATTTCCCACGCTTGCGTTAATGGAATTACTGGGGCGCCACTAGTGAAGACTTATTTTATCATTAAAACATCGAACGGGCAACTTTCCACGAAGTGGAACGGTTAGCTGCACATTATTTTCTCGGTCTCAAATACAACGATGCAACATCCATGTGTCGTTTCCAGCAAGGGTATTACGATCTATTGAAACATCGAGCCGTCGCCTACACAAATCAACCAAGACCGGAAGACCAGGGATCAATGGATTCTATAAAATTTGATTTTACCCCGGCAATCAAAAGACGATTGAAAAAATGCTAGGAGCCAAATCATAATGATTTGTTGAAACACGAACTTAACATTTTGCGGGTAGACTCCCCTTAACCGTCTCAGAAATATCTCCAAACAGCAACGGTATTCGAACACATTTTCAGACACTCTCGATCAACCGCAAGCATCTATTCCTCACTGCCAGATCGTGCTCCTAGGCCTACTTACTGAAGCGTTTTTTTTCGCGAAATATCCCTCACGACTTTCAATTAACCATTGACCCACCGCAGGTTCCGGTTCTCCTTGACGACGCGGGCGAATCGCTCCGTGTCGCGCTGCGCCAGCACCTCGCAGTACCGCATCACATCCATCATCCGGTGCGCCGCCTCACTGGAATAGTTTATATTCATAAAACCGAAAGTTAAGGACTCTTTCATATATATTTTTTGTTTTTAGCACATAGATCTAGAGAGACAAATTGAAATCTCGCGAAGAAGCCAAGTTATAATGATCCCTTGAAACGCGGAATTCACTATTGCACACGCAATTGTCGAAGTTCTTTGAGAATGCGCAGTGTGTGACCCGATAAGGATTATTGTTCGAATTACGCCAAAACCTGCAAACACTGTATGCTCCCGCTCAGCCACAGATGAGTAGTTTTCTTGGAACACAAAAGCGACTTCCAAAAAGTAATTTTATAATTAAATTCGATCTGTGCTGAATATTTATATACTTATCGCATCACGTCGTATTTTTGGAGGATGATGGAACCAGACGTAAAAATTTATATTATTTATATTTTAAATCTAATAAAGAAAACCAATTAAACCCACATCTGCTCGTTCCTCGGAAAAAACGTCCAGAAAACTATATTTTTAACCGAGAAGGTTATCCCTTATCAATTTCTCGTATGAAAATCTACACTTGGAAAGGCGATGAAACCGGAATCTCCCTATTGAAAAAAATAAAACCCACATCTGCTCGTTCCTCGCCGTGACGTCGCAGGTGAACTCCGAGTCGCAGATCTGCAAGAGGGCGGGTTCGGGTTTCAGTTCAAGGATATAGTATCCCCTCCCTGGAATAGCTGATTGGATTGAATTGTAGAGTTGAAAATAATAGCTGCACCGCTCTTGTGCCTCAAACTAAACGTTCTCATTCCGCACTTCTATCGCACATCCTTGCCTTAACTTTACTTACCTTCTGGAGGATGGCCGGGCTGAGATGGCACATGGCCTGCTCCGTCCGCCGCTCGCTACTCTCCCTACTCTCTCTAACCCGGCGCTTCTAGCACACGCCCTTTCCTTACTTTCTGGAGGATGGCCGGGCTGAGATGGCACATGGCCTGCTCCGACTGCACACGCTGCATGATCGCGCGGTGGCGAGCGACGATCTGAGAATGTATGTTAGTTAATCAATTAATTAAGTTAATAAAGCACTATTGAAAGAAAATGGGGATATTGAATGCTCATGCCTTCGAGCACCTAGTAGACTACACTCGAATGATATTTTTTTAATCACAATGGATTTCAGTTTGATATTACTTCCTAACAAACGCGAACGTACAAGTAATAACTATGAAACACATTTCTGATTGGCGAACCAATAACTGTAAAATTCAACATGATGTACATCGAGATTTCGTCTAGCACGAATTTCCTCTAACTAAATATAAATAAATAATTATTAAATATAAAATGAACCTCATCGGCCGTGGCGTAGCTCTTCTCCAGCTGATCGCGCAGCATGCTGTTCTCTTCCTACAATAATAATTATTAATTGTCTAAATTTAATTCCCTTTTAAATTGCAAACATCGATTCCAATTTGTCAGAACTTTCGACCAGTACACTTGACGCCACAGCGTATTCATAACATTACAGGCAATGATTCATTTCGATGAGGCGACGATACTCTAACTATACAAAAAAACAATGCTATCATCAACACTATATCGGCAACATCCTTCCAGATAGGAACCGTATTCCGTTCGCTACCGTCCCCAGCTATCTCGCTCAACTACCGTACCTTATATGAATTGATCATGCGGTTCTCTCGCTGGAGGTCCTCCAGCAGGCCCTTCCGCCGGTCCAACTTGCCCGTTGCCACCAGCATCTTCTCCACGTCCCGCTGGTACTCCCTGAAATTATACTATTAGTAATAATAATTGACGAAATGACATCATTCAATTTTTTTGACAACTAGTTGCATCAAGTTCGGTCGAGACGAGACATTATGAGACGTGAATGAACTTTTGGAGCAGGCATCAGCAAACCTGGATACGTCATGTCTAGACATATTCAGAAGCAATAGCTAGTGAAAAATAGCCTCGCTTACTCCCAACATTGAAAACCATAATAAAGCACTCAAACCTTACATGAAACCCTATCGCACCTGGTCATATTCAGCCTGCCCGATAAGGTGTTCGCACTCTTACCTATCCATCCTATAGTTCATAACACACGCTCATATCACACCAGGCGCTATTGCGTTTCACAAGCAATTCATTATCAAACCTGGTCATATTCAGCCTGCCGGATATCGTATTCGCCCGTCGGAGCTGGTCGCACTAATTCCCCACTACCATATCACACCCGGTGCTATTACGTTTCACAAGCCATTCAATCTCAAACCTGGTCATATTCAGCCTGCCGGATATCGTATTCGCCCGTCGGAACACGGCTGTACTTTCTCCCAATTACCAAAATATTCAATACCCCTAAGAAAATTTACATGAAACTCAATCGCACCTGGTCATATTCAGCCTGCCGGATATCGTATTCGCCCGTCGGAGCATGGCGTCCAGCTTGCTCTCCGATTCCTTCGCCGTCAGCGCGAGAAGCCGCGCGTCAACGACGAGGTCCTCCAGCTCGCGCGCCATTACTGAAGAAATCGATATATCAATAAAAGTTACTGTATTTGAGAATTGCGATATGGTGAATTTGAGTCGCGAGTAATACATGAAAATCTGAGTAAGAGTAAGAAATAATCGATACGATTACATGAATTGATAAGTACCGTAGTCGACAGGTACGGTAACCGAGAGTCATCGCGACGTAGGAGGAATAGGGAAATCGTCACATAAGTATTAGGCTTAATGCTGGCATCACGTAAGTATAAGGATAGAGAAAGAATCGCGCCTTTTATGGGTTCAAAAGAGCAGACAAACAGTATGGACTCTGATTCACAGATACAAAGAAGTTTCTGAACAAACGCAAAATATGGATGACACACAACTCGAAGAGGTTAAATAGTGCATGTCAACAGTTAGGCAACCTAGTTGTGCACGCATTACATGAAAGTCGTATGAGAATTGAAGATAGCAAGGGGCCAGCGGTAAATATAACCTTATCACTGAATCATCCTTATTCTCGATGTGTAACCGCGCGAGACGGAACTGTATAAGAAAGATAAAAGAGCGCTGTCTGCGAATTGCACTAAACGAAGCTAATTGATTGCGATTTAGATTAGGACCGGCGACCGAAAAAGGCGCGCCGCCGAGCCAATTGAGTTTGATTGAGAAAAATCAATGGAATGCGCCAAAGGGAAACTGGCTGTTATTCATCCGGCAATGCTCGAGACGAAAATGGCCGGTTCACGCTAGCGAATGGATGAAAAGCGAGGAGCTTGTTGTGAAAAATACGCGAGAAAGAGGATGCGTTCGAATTATCTCGTAGTTTTCGACTAGCAAAAGGCTCATGTAAGGGACTCATAGATTCTAACTGGCGTGTCGAGCATTGAAGCGAACAATAGTCTAACGAAAATGAAAAACAACCGGGTTTTGACCGCCGGAAAATCGATTAAAAGTGCGGTTGACCCCGGATGTCCTGAGGCGACACCGTCGACGTTTGCGAAAATACGGTAGACACACGCGCAATTTACTCGGGCGATAACCGTCGAATGACTTTTTTCAATTATTTTTATTTTTGGTAAAAACCTATTTAAATAATGTTTTGCTCTAAAACTAAGAAGAAGTATAGCGAAAGCAATTAAACATTATAAATAAATAGTAAATAAATCTTAAAAACGTTATTTTCTATCCAAAATACAGAGTATTTTAATTATGAACTCCAATCAACACCCAACACACTCATTTACATCCCTTATTTTCCCCAACTCCAAAACCCCCTCCCTCCCCTCATTCCACCTCCTATCGCTCGCTCGGAATGGTTGCTGCTGCCAAGGCGTCCGCCTCCGGATGTCCGCTCACTGCTCTCAAAGGTACCGTACCCTCGGTCTACAGTAGTCAGTCTACCGTACAAGCTGATCTGCCGAATCACTCAATCTACAGTACCCTTGACCTACCGTAATCTACCGTAATCCCCCATTCAGGCGCGCTCTGCACGCGTCCGTACGTGAAGTACATCGCGCTCGCTGCTGCAGGTACCGTATCCTAAATCGATATCTACCGTACCCCAATCAATAACTACCGTATCCTCAGGCGGAGTGCTCGCCTACATCATCTACTCGTACTCCGCAAGCGCTGACGGCGCCGCAGCGCCTCCCGTCATCGAGGAGCCCAAGGTTCGAATTCGCGCCACCGAACTACCGTATCCCAATCCTACCGTAACCGTAATCGATCCCAAGGTTCGAATTTGCGCCTCTCCGAACTACAGTAACCCAATCACCTCGTAACCAGCACACCACGTCGCCTTGCGAGGGAAGGGAAGGGAATTGAGGTGGGGAAGTGGATATCAAGGGATGAATGGAGTTTGCTCGAAGCCCTGATCCCCAGAGACCCCGGTGATCAACCAATTCAAGATCATACCGGGATAACTTGGGATGAGGGGCGTATCGATTAGCGAGGGAAGGGAAGGGAAGGGAGGTAGGGAAGGTGTGGGGAGCAAGGGAGTAATTGTAAGGGAATGTAGGATCGGAGGATCGAAGATCGAAAGGTTGGATTGGGATAGGAGGAAGGGGTATCCGTGAGGATAGGGTGGATCCTCAGATCCAAGGGGTCATGGGAAGAGGGGGATCCACAGATCCCAAGGGGTACTGGGAAGGGGGAAGGGAGTGGATCCTCAGATCCCAGGGGGAGATTGGGGGATGGGAAGGGGAGGGAAGGGAGGGGATCCTCAAGGAATGATCGCCAAGGAGGGAAGGGGGGGGGG
>LS485821.1:162686-197308 GCA_900490705.1 Pristionchus arcanus
TCGATACTTACCGTATCCCAATCGATACTTACCGTATCCCAATCGATACTTACCGTATCCCAATCGATACTTACCGTATCCCAATCGATACTTACCGTATCCCAATCGATACTTACCGTATCCCAATCGATACTTACCGTATCCCAATCGATACTTACCGTATCCCAATCGATACTTACCGTATCCCAATCGATACTTACCGTATCCCAATCGATACTTACCGTATCCCAATCGATACTTACCGTATCCCAATCGATACTTACCGTATCCCAATCGATACTTACCGTATCCCAATCGATACTTACCGTATCCCAATCGATACTTACCGTATCCCAATCGATACTTACCGTATCCCAATCGATACTTACCGTATCCCAATCGATACTTACCGTATCCCAATCGATACTTACCGTATCCCAATCGATACTTACCGTATCCCAATCGATACTTACCGTATCCCAATCGATACTTACCGTATCCCAATCGATACTTACCGTATCCCAATCGATACTTACCGTATCCCAATCGATACTTACCGTATCCCAATCGATACTTACCGTATCCCAATCGATACTTACCGTATCCCAATCGATACTTACCGTATCCCAATCGATACTTACCGTACCCCAATCGATATCTACCGTATCCATTCAGGTTCTGAGCTCTCCACCTCCTCATCGGGCAAAGGCCGACCGCTGCATCCTGCGGACAGTAGAAGAAAGTCGAGCACGCCCCGCAAGTAGTGCACCTACCGTAATCCGACTACCGTACCCCCACTACCGTACCCCACCACTACCGTACCCCACACTACCGTACCCCCACTACAGTAATGCAGCCGTATACCGTATCCGGTGAAATCTCACAGAACACGCACTCCCGCATCGATCCTGAGAATAAAAACTTGTGCTATCGATCCCGGCTTTTTTTGTCGTTACAGGTAGTGATGTCAATTCAATACCCAATACTCACAGACAATACCAATTAATTGGGTAATTGGTATTGGGTTGACAAATTAATTGATTTTTATCCCTCATTTTTCGAGGGAGTGAGCGGCCGCAAAATCAATTAATTGGGTATTGGAATTGGTTGGACATCCCCTAGTTACAGGGTTCATGAGTACAAACAGATCACAATTCAGTACACAATAGTTTTGCATTTTCTTCCGTTTCTCACTTTTCAACTACCACTCCTCATTCTTTCACGCGATCATCTGACATGTTATCACATCTAACGATCTCGCAGCTTAATTCTCGATATCTCGTTATGAAATCTCTCACCATCTACTCTCTCCCCCAGAGACAAGGGGAAATGGAGAGAGGGCAGACAATCTAGATCAGTCAGCCCTATAGACAACGCAATCCAAAGAGAACCTCCATTGGAGGTCGTTCGAGCGAGTGAGAGACGGGTGGGATCAATGATGAAGTGAGGAGAGCCCAGACACGCAGACAAACACCAGTAGAGAGAGAAGGAGGGAGGTAATGAGAGGGCCAGGCAGGCGGAGGGGGGATGACTACCCCCCTCCACAATAGGATCTACACTCTTCCCTTTCTTTTTCGAGCCGTCAGCTGAGTCGCCCTGGGTGGCATGATAGGCATTTATTGTAACTTCGACGGGCTATTTATTTGTCTAAAGAACTTTCTGGAATGCAGCAATGTTTCTAGTGAGGTTTATCGTGTCCAAATGTTTTTCTTTTGATCAACATGATAACAATCACGGTAACGATCGTTGTTGGCATCTGAATCATTATGGACACATTTTTTTGACTTCTTGCATAAACATTAGAGGTTTCCTTCGTCAAGATTCTCTAATTCCTGCTTATTGTCACAATCTTCTTCTTCTGATCAGCATAACATTCATGTTGTCAATTATCACTATTTTCATGAAAGAAATAAAATATTTAGCCTAGTCATTTTTTTGCCGGCCTTTTGCTTCATCACTATTCGCTTTTTCGTGCTCACACAAGAATCTTCCTCTTCTGATCAGCAGGAAATAAAAAAAGAGCAGGTCGTGCAATGCCACAAATGTCACAAACCTTTTGAAACGAATCATTTTCCGGTCTTTTTCTTCATCATGATTCTCTAGTTGTCACCCATTGTCACGCGAGCGCACTTCCCATTTGCCACCTGACACATTCCTATCGCCCATTTATTGACCACCCGTGGCGCGCGCGCCTTTCCACTACTACCCATGTCGATCCAAGGACATTTCCCTTTTTTGATATTGTTCCAATTATATTCTACCTCTAATTCTCGAACCACCGGTTCGAAACGTGGACGTTTCTGAAAACGGCTTCTTGAAGCGAATTTGAGCTCTATTCACAGTCGACGAATGATGCTTATAATTCTGAAAAATACCTACCCATTTGACACCTGACATTCCTATCGCCATATATTGACCACCCGAGGCGCGCGCGCCTTTCCACTACTGCGGACGCCAATTCAAGGACAATCTTTTTTGTTTTGATCTGATTTTTGTTCACAGTACCCTCAAATCATCGAATTAACAGAGTAGCCGTTTTCATAACCACTTGAAACATATTTTGACGTCTATCATCTTTCTTATTTGGTTCGTGCCGCTCGATCAGGGTTCTTCTTTGGCACTCCTCTCTCTTGGCTCGCGCCTCTTGATCGCCCACTGTGCGTGCCTATCATCGCCTATTCAAGGACAATCTCTCTCTTTTGCTTTGATTTCTGATTTCAGATCGGAAAACCTCGATTCATCAAATTTACGGAATAAACGAAGAGATATTAGAACCTGTTGAAGCATACTTATATTATCTTCCTAATTTGGCTCGCTTCGCCTGATCAGAGCTCTTCTCATTTGGCACCCTTTCCTCCGCTCCCTTAGCTCGCGCCGCCCACTGTACGTGCCTATAAACGCCTATTCAAGGACAATTCACTTTTTCTGTATTTTTTTGTTTTATTCCTCAAAGGCTACAGCATCGCTAATTGTGTGGCCGATCTTCACTTCTTGATCAATGCAGTTTGAAACATATTTGGTCACATCCATCTTCTATTGTTGCAAGTAGACAAACTGCGCACGTTGACGGTTTCAAGCTGGATATTTTATATTAGATGAGCATAGCTGAATATAGTACAGATTCATTGCAGTAGTGACGCTACGATCCAATCCAATCTGGCCTATCCTTCGATAGGTCCTTCTATGGACATCTTCGATATCGTGACACATTGACCGCCCCATCTGACCTATCCTTCCCAGAAGTCCACTTTGTTTGTCCATTGAGTCATTCACCCTCCACGGAAGCCTCTCGCGCTGTTCTCTCCTTTATTTGTCCTCTTCCTTTGTTGTAACGGCTGATTGTTCGGTCACTCCGTTCTACGTCTTCTATCGCCCGGTGTGACTCCTAGTAAGACAATTTTGAACACCCCAAAATGAACACAAGATTGTTTCCCGCTATTTGCACACGTTCCTTTGTTGTAACGGTCGGTCCGTTCTACGTCAGCTGGTGTGACTATTCCCTAGGGTTAGAGTGATTTCGAACTCCTAAAAAGCTACCACCACATTCAGAACTCTCGAAATTATTATGGAAACAGTGATAAAACATGATTATTTTTCCTATTTGCCCTCTTCCTTTGTTGTAACGGCTTACTGTTCGGTCACTCCGTTCTACGTCTTCTATCACATGGTGTGGCTATCTCCTAGTAAGATAATTTTTAAATGTTTTTTCGCTATCTTCTCACTTCATTGTGCAGTAACGGTCGATCGGGTACAATAGGTGAATAGGTTGCAACAAAGGGAAATTAGAATGAATACTCCTAATTTTCATCAGTGTTGCCTCCCTTACTACGTCTAATGAGGAGACCTAAAAAACTCATCATTACTCATCTAGAAGATTGATGAAACATACTGTTTTCGCATTCCATTCCTATTATCCAATGGATCGAAAAGCACTTGACATTCTTGACCACATGTGTTTCTTCATTTCTCTGACATGAATGACTAATGATGGCCAGCCCATTATTCTCTTTCGTTCGTAATGAGTTGAATTATCAATTCAGCCAATTCACACAAGGAATTGCCTCGTGATCATGTAAAAAAACGAAGATTCATTATTCAGCATTCATTTTGTTCGGTTACTTGGCACAAACCCATTCCAGTCAATTGGCTCGTTCGATCATAATTCGCATAACGTTCCTCTCATTCGTGCTCACTTGTTCAACAGGCAAATTCACCGCTAATTGAGTATAATTTGTTCATGATTTCATCGAAAAGAGGAGGAAAAAACAGCACATTGAACTTTTTTCAACTGCCGATTATTCACCGCAAATCAACTGAAAAAAAGAGGTATAGAAAAAATGCCAGTTCGACTGTCATGAAAGTACCGTGTTTCACCATTCTAGGTATTCATCATTATTCACCGCAAATCAACCACATTCTTTCATTCTTTCATTCACTCACTTACTCACTCCCACATTTCGATCAACCCTCGAAAAACGCGCAAAACAGTGCTGACAAACTAAACGAGTGCCTCTTCACAACCCATTTTTCTTCTCCCCCATTCCCTCCCAAATTGGCTTGACTAACTGTTACTGTCACCGGCGAACTCTTTATTGGGGAGCCGAACTCAATAGGGCGCTCTTGAAGGGAGGAATGTTCTGTCTCTCTCAAATTCACATACTCTCTCGCTTTCTCTAACCGGCGAGAGAGCAGGGCGAATTGAGAGAGCAAGGAAAAGTTGAGTCACACTCGCACTCAATCATTCATGCGAGAGAGAGAGAGAGGGACAGCAGTTGCTTGAAAACAAAGCCCTCTCATTCTCTTGTGTATCGGGGCAGTTTAGAATCCCCTCTTTGTTGCCGTAGGAATTTTTTCTTCAAGCAATTTTCTACTCTTTACTTTGCCTGTCTTGCAACAGAATGGGATTACTTTTGTTCATCTCTTCTCCAGGATAACGCTCTGTTGCTTAAATTGTTGCCTCTTTTCTGATAAATTTCGCATCATGCTTTTGTTTTGCCTAGATATGTGCAGCGATTTATGCGAAGGGTCTTCTTTTTCTCTATTCTTCCTTCAAGTCTTTCTTCAAGCGATTCACCACACTAGACCTCAATGGAAGTCCTGAATCACTCTACGGTTTCTTGTTTATTGCTACTCGCTATCCCTGCGCTGCGGAGGCGTTCGCTCACGCTTCTACGGTTTCACTCTGAAGTTGAAGCCTTTTTTTTCTATCCTTTTCCGGGAATTCAGATTTTGATTCTCTGCAGAACTAACATAAAAATGGATTTCTTTTGATACTTTTCAGTATACAAAGTGTCCGCTACATAATCTTTACAACTTTTATTTTTTTGTCTACCAATTCAATCACCTCCGCTCAACTCTTCCGCATCCTTCCTTTTATTGCGCACTTTCGAGTGTTCTTTTCTCTTCCTGTCGTGACCTTTTTTAACTGCCCGATCTTTACTAGCGACTGTGACATAGGTGCTCAATGTAACCTAGTCACCTTCTGAAGTTCTGATCCTAATCAGGTGATCACTACAGGAAATCTAGTTTATTGTAATAGGAACTTTACCGTTTTCGAGTCCCTTTGTCCTGCCGTGACCTTTTTTTAACTGCCCGCTCGTTATCTCCGACTGCTGACAGTTGTTTCGTGATGCTCGATAGTGTCTTGTGCTACTTATTTTCGAAAATCATTTTAATAATTAATTAATCTAATTAACCTAATTAAGATGAGCGGTCCAGTCTCGCCCAAGTCTCGGTACGAAATGAACTGTGAGAGTCAGAGCGAGTGCACGAGTTGGAAGCGGTTGTTCAGAGCGGTGAGTAATTTTCGAGCTATCTTTGCCCGATAATACGAAAATGCTCAAAATACGATTGCTTTTCGGGGTTATTAACGTATTTTATGCAAGTAAAATGTGTATTGTTACGACGAAAGCTATGATTTTGAACATAGAGGTGATGTGTCTCGGATCAAAGGGATAGAGAGTGTGAAAGCATAGTTATGAGATGAACCGTGAGAGTCAGAGCGAGTGCACCAGTTGGAAGAGGCTCTTCAGAGCGGTGAGTGAAATCCCTTTTTTTTCAATTTTTTCAAATTCTTCTTTTCTCTCACTAATCCAAATTCGGAACCTGAAGGTTGCGTTAAATATAACGTGAGAATATTTTAGTTCGGTTTTTTTTTGGGAAACATCCGGTCACCAACGTAGCGATATTTTAGAACCATGCGAGCATTTGAATGCATTATGAAACATAACCTATTTTCGAATCACACCTTAGATATATCATATTAGGAAACAGTAATTTCTAACCTTTAATAATCAAACCTAGCGTTATGTGAAGGAGTAGACGAAATCAGACAGTGTAAAAACAGTGGTCGAGGGACGTTGAATACAGCTTGAACCACATTTTCCATTGTCGACTGTAATTTTGGTCTGGCCCGTATTAATCGAACCTCTAATGATCTTCAAAGGAGCATCGTTCAATCATCGGAAGAAATTAATTCAACTTGAGTGCGTTGTGAAACACAATCGTTTGAGCTAATCATTTGATCACTTTTTCGTCTCCGTTCCGCCTATACAATTTTTTGATCTCCAAATTCCTCGAGTTTCGAAACATCCACCTTACTCATCCTTCTCATCTCGCTATAAACACCCTGAGTCATGCGGGGGATCTCACATTAGAATCAAGGGCTGACTCTCCGCGGGCTAGAGACTATGCGAATCGAAGAGAGTTTTCTCTCGCCGGTCAGAGAAAAGACGAGAGAGCACGCGAAAGTGAGAGAGCGAGCAGCATTCCTGTCGCTCATGCCATGTGATTTGTCGTGCACCGCGCGAAGGTCACGATGGCACGCACGCTCTCCTCTTTTCGCACACTCTCTCGTCGGTCAGAGAAAGCGAGAGAGTACGTGAAATGAGGAGACGGCGCGCCAAAGCGAACCAATGATGCGTGAAAGCGGTCGGTCTCTCGAATTACCGTGCTCTCTCGCCGGTTAGAGAAAAGCGAGAGAGCAGGGGAAAGGGAGAGAGTCAGAGAGCATTCATCAATCGGGATAAACGACAATGGGCTCACACGGTGAAAAGGCAGTGCTTTGAATGAGGGGATCGAGGTGTCTAACTCTCTTCGATTCGCCTACTCTCTCGCCCTGTCTGACCAGCAAGACAAAATTACAATAGAATCGAGATCAACTTGCCATAGTTCATCACTTTTAGTCGGGATGTACAGATAGGGGATGAGGTATTAACGAATAGCTAACCGGTAATAGACTAGTCTTCAAACAATGGCATGAGCAAAACAACTGCGGGATGTTGAAAAGTAATGATGGGATCGAGAGCAATCTGTCATAGTTCGTCTGTCAACGGATAGTAGACCAGTCCACAGACAATGGGTCGAACTATACGAGAGCTGAATGCACTTCATTTCAGCTGCCAAACTTCAAAAGCTCATTCAAGAAAGTTGTTCCGAAAATTCACAGCAAATTCTTCCAATACATGAAAATGAATGGGATGAAATGCCGAACATACCTTGGAGTAGAGTAGACGAATTAGAGAAAGACAAAAGATCAAAGATCAAATCCAGTTCGACAAGGACCACGATGGTTTCATTCCTGCTGCCGAACTGAAGCGATTCGTGCGCGAGTCGACCTACAGTTTTGGAATGAATCCTGAGCAGGTGATCAATTATTCTCATTTTTGATGTTCAAGTTTCATTCAAAGAAGGAGAAAGAAATGAATGAAATGAATATTCTGGGTGAAACATACCTTATCATTGTTGTGATTTGTGTGACAGTCAAGCGACAATTTTGGAATGAATCCTGATCAGGTGAATTTTTAAATTGCTAAATGAAAATCTTCTGGGTCAGTACATCTGGAAAGTAAGAGAACAGACTTTCTACCGGAAAAAGATTTCCCGTGATCATTCGAAATATTTACGCCTATGTTTCATCTAGCCTAGAAAGCTTTACAGATCCAGACTTTTGCAATGCACGGCGCATTCCGCGCAATAAAAATATTTACAACTTTAAATAAAAAAATCAGGTGGAAGCGATGCTGCACGGCATCGACATGAACAAGGACAACATGATCGATTTCGCCGAGTTTTGCACGCTGGTGAGCGGTTTCTCGTCTGATTCTCTCCGATTTGCGTGCTCTCTCGCTTCTCTCTGAGCGCTGAGTTTCTGGGCAGGCGCATTGCTTATGTAATCTTCCTCGTCGTTTTCATTGGAATTTGTTAGACAAAAAGCCAGCGCAAGAGAGTAATCAATGGGCCGCATTGAAATTCCGCGCATTGATCAATGAAAGAATACCCGATTCCCAAAGCTAATTTCAATGGATAGCAGCGAGCTTCGATCTTGAGTTTCCCGACCATAATTCCTCCCCGCCCCTAATTCCAGCTCTCCCGCGCTTTCTAACAAAAAGCGCATAAAATCTCGACTAGCAACACGAGATGCCCGAGGCTAATTATGATAATTACTGACGTTCTCGCGCGCTTTCTTCACAATAGTGTTATCACAGCATCACAATGTGCGAATCTCGAAAAAAAATTTCGATGCTAATTATTATAGTTAACAATGACATTCCAGCTCTCCCGCGCGAAACGTATGCGCATGCGCCATGTCATCTTCCGAGCGGCTCAGATGGTCGTCCCGAAGAGCAAAAGAGCGGAGCACTTTGATTACCTTCAGGTACAGTAATCTTACCGTAGTCTATTGTTGTGCCTATCGTAACGCACAACAATGGTTTCGAGTATCATAGTGCACGCCTTCAGAACTATGTGTACCACTATAATAGAATTTCGAAAGTGAAATCGTTCCAGAAGTACAAATGCTGTCCACCCCCGCTGTTCATGCTCCTCTTATCGATCATCCAAGTCGCCATCTACGTCTACTATGTGGTCCAGAGCGGCGAGGGAGTGCAGGTACTGCATCATTTTCGTAACCGGGCAACCTGTCCTGGGTCTATGAAAAAAATCTTTGGCTCCTCATCACTAGGTTGCAATTCTCGTCTTTGTAATGCTAGAAATATAGTCAGATACGTTTCATATCTTACGTAAAACATAATCTGAAATGACGGAATTGATCCAGGACCAGTGAGGAAATGAGTGGATAAAAAATTCTTGTATAATTCAAACCCATCTTACCCTACCGTACCCCCTAACAGCGTCTACCGCATTCGGTTTACCGAACCTCAACCTACTGTGACCTACCGTAACCTCTCTCTACCTTAGCATACCATACGCACTCAGGTGAGCAAGCCCGTGCCCATCCAATCCCCGCTCATCTTCTCCCCAAACAAGCTGGAGGAGGTCTGGCGGTTCTTCACGTGAGTTTTTTTCCTTCGTCTAAGAATGATGAAACGTTAAAAGTAATAGGAAAGTCTGTGGAAAAAAAGGCTCCAATTGATCACTGGCCAACGAGCGAAAAGAGTAGAATGAGAATAGGGGATACAATATTCTTTTCAGGTATGCATTCGTCCACATCGGCATCTACCACATCGTCTTCAACGTGCTCACCCAACTCATCCTGGGAATTCCTCTCGAACTGGTGCATCAATGGAGGACGATTCTCGTCTACATTGGAGGCGTTATCTCAGGTGAGCGCAAGATTACAATGTAATTTTCGGCGTTTAACAATAATACGGATTGCTTCTTGGCTTGGATCAAAAGATTTCAGAGCCTATGTAGGGTGCATTTGAGTCATTCTTTCTGGTGAGTTAGAATCCTTAATTTTCAATGAGCTAAATATGTTTCACAGATTAATGAAACTCGTGAATTTCTTTTTGAATTGATTTCGTTGTCTCACATATGGGAATGCAAAAATAAACTTACGGAATCCTAGCCCATCGGAAGCTTTATATTACTCCACCTTTAACCAAGATTACGAACTATTCCAGGTTCCCTCCTGGTCGCTACCATCGATCCTAGTTACCATGAACATATTATCTAGTACCTAGTCGTTAGTAGGGTTGGCTAAACGATAACGATATTACGGGCTCGCTACGAGCGAGAGAGCGTAGCGAGCCCGCTACGCCTCGCTTCCCCTCGCTACGTTGCGTGGAAGGGAAGGGAGTGCAATGCTCCGCCCCTTCCTCTCGCCTCCGCCTGCTCTTCCTAACCCGTATAGACTAGTGCGCGCGCTTTATTGAAGACTGCGTGAGAAAGCTCCCTTCCCCCGTAACGTAGCGAGGGGTAGCGAGGCGTAGCGGGCTCGTTATCCTCCCCTACGCTCTCTCAAACGTAGCGAGCCCGTTACGAGACCTCACCCTATAGCGAGCCCGTAAACCTCGTTTGGCCAACCCTAGTCGTTAACCTGAAATAAAATCATTTCCCAATCAGCGTTGGATGTGCCATTACCGTACTCCTTCCAGGTTCCCTCCTGGTCGCGGCCGTCGACTCTAAAGTGTACCTGGCGGGCGCGTCCGGAGGCGTGTACGCGCTGCTCGCGGCCCATTTGGCGGAATTGGTAAGCATTCATTTTCGAAGACGCATTAGACCTCTCATCACGCTCGAATCTGCCATGCGGTCTGCTTGACGTGTATAGTATCAGACATTTTTAAAAATCAAATGGAGTCCCTCGTAGCCGCGCTTCCGGCAGAATTAGTAAGACCCAGTTGCAAATCTCGCGAAATTGTTGTGTTTCAAAGTGCATACTAGACAGCCTGAGTGGTCTTCACAATGATCAATTAGCGATTGATAAGTCAAAATAATGATATTTTCAACATTGATCTTCCCAGATCATGAACTGGTCCGAGATGGAGTTCGCCCCAGTCCGCGCTCTCATTCTCTTCATCCTTATCGCTTCGGACGCCGGAGTGGCGGTCTACCAGCGATACTTCTCCGACGAAGGCATCAATAAGGTATAGTATACCCGCAATCAATTACCTACTTCTTCATTTGTAATAGTAATTTTTGACAAAATTCAATAGGCCGTACGAGCGAAAGTTAATACCGTAATCACGCCGTTGCCTTTGACAACGCTTGGGTAATGACCTTTTCGGGAGAAGAAAATAGAGATTCTTTTCCAATTGCATACGGTCGCAATCTTTTTTTAGGCTGACCCTTGAGAGGATGCTCTAACCGTAATTTTCACAGATCTCCTACGTCTCCCACATCGGCGGTTTCGTCGCCGGTGTTCTACTCGGGATTGTCCTGCTGAGAAACTTCAGGAAGCACAGGTACACTCGTCCACTTGTTTTCCCGATTTGGGATTAGGCTTCGCTGATTTTAGGACTGCTGGAACACACGGAAAAATAATGATCCAATAACATATCGTCCAAAGGACATTCCTGACACATGATTCAACCAATCGATATACCTACAGTACCCTCCCTTTTTCCAGATGGGAGCAGAAAGTGTGGCACGGGGCCCTGATCGCGTACATTCTCTTCACCGCCGTCTGCATTATCATGATTATCGCACCGAAGATCTTCTAATCGATAATTGATAATCGATATCCTACCGTATCCCAAGAACAGTACGATACCGTTCTTAGACTACATCTGCCCGAAATTCTTCTAACTTGATACCCTACCATTTCCATACCGCTTCATACAACATCCTACCGCACAGTGCTCCTACATTCTACAGAATCCTGGAATACAGTTCATCCCTGTTGAAATATCTCTCCCCCTGATTATCGCCCCCCAAGACCTTCTTAGATACTTGAAATCCTACTGCACCCTACCATACGTCTTCTCTACAGCATCTAACCTTACCGTGAGATGTTTCATTCGACATACCTCCTGATGTTGTACCTGTTTCCAGTCCTTTTTGTACATATCCATTCCATTCTTCCCAATCTCCCATTCTTTCAATCACCCAATCGATTTTCGTTCATTAATTGACCCGACACTTTCTGCATCGGATTTCTTAGCCGATCATTGAAGAAAAGCCGTTGAATCCTGGGCACTTCTTCGATTTTTGGCCCAACCTTTTCAAGCAGAGTATTCCCTCCCTACCATTCTCATTTCTCAACCCCTACACATTCGGATCGGTCTTCTCTTGATTTTCACATACCCTATGCATTTTTATAACTGATTGAGAATATTTGGAAGGTATAATTTGAGATAGAATGCCTTCACTCAATCATTTCTACTCTTGTACAGAGTGTCTGTTCCATATCTTGTGCTGTTCTCCCGCGCATTTGCCAGTACTTCGTGTTCTTTCACTGCGAACACTGATAAACATTCCATTTTACAAAACACACGAATAAACTGTAAACCTGTTTCACACTCAGTCGGTGCAGTGAATTGTTCAAATATTGGTTAGATTACAATATCATAGAATATATTTATTCATGTTTTCGCAACCAGGGGGTCTCGAGGGTTACAATAAGGGAACTTTTCTTCTCATACGTCCTGATACGCGGGCACTTTGCCAGGAGGGCACCAACCCGATAGCAAGTCCACGCAAATGTGCTGAGCGGAGAGTCTGAAATTCATTATTTTTATTCTCATTATTCTCCTACAGGAATGCATCGATCCGGAAGCGCTGGTCCAATAATCAGGGTCGATTATGATGACTATTTCTATGCTTTGCGAGCGAAAGATCATGGGAAAAGGAGAGACCATTAGTATAGTTCCCGAACAGTAAATGGAAAAGCACTCTCGGTTGAGATTTGCGATTACTTTCGAGCCAGCAACCGACTCAGTCTCATAATTTCACGCGCTCTCTCGCCCTCTCTCTGACGGGCGAAATGTGAAATGGAGACAGGCGGGCCATAATTCGCCCTTTCAAACTCTCATCTCGTCTCTCTTCCGCCTCGCCAATTATATAAACCATCCCGGTCCCAAATAGGCTTCACGGTGTGAATGAAAGACCCAAGTTTCGCGTTACCATTGCTTTTGAAGATAATTCGTGCTTGGAAATCCATAATTGATTTTAAAATCGTTTAGATAGTAAAACTGTTCTGAGTCTTTGCGTCTGCTTTTTGATACCCTGTTCCCTGTATCATTTTGTACCCCAATGTGTGAATCGCTTGTCAAGTGCAAGCTGCATGCTATCCAGAACTGCCTATTGACTCAATTATTGCTCGCCTCATATGCGTGTCGATCGCAGCTAGATAGATCTTCGCTCCCTCTTGCGACAATTCAGCACAGTGATCGGTCGCCTTCAATGATATTTATGTAGGAGAAAAAATCGGGCTTTGACGTTGCTCAAACTGTCAACCAATAGACCAGAGAACGGATATTGTAGCCATTTAAAAGTTATTTATTTATTTTTTTTTTGATATAAACAAAACATGCTCACCCGTCCGCGACGCCTCTGAGCAGTCAGGGCCGGCAAAAGGCCCTTTTTCTGAACCTTTGGCCTGATATATAAATATTTATGTATTTGAATTTTAATTAAATTAATAAAATAATAAATTAAATTAATTAATTCCTCACTTGAGCTTCTTGCAACGATTATCGATCATTCTCGCGAAGTGGGCGTTACTGCATTTTTTTTGTATTGTTAGGACTGTTTTTGTCAATAGATTCTACTGCTAAGGTTGTATTAAAATAAAGATCTCCAAGCTGATAAAAAAAGAGAATTTGCGACTATGACATGCCCTACATTAGGCCCCCTTTCCTGCGTTCTTGCTGATGCATCGTTTTAAATTACCTAAAAAAAAGCACAACTCACTCGAACTTGGGCATGGTCGTGATGACCACCCTGGCCATCTCGCTACAGTTTCAACTAAGTCATGACTAAGGAAGCCTAAGTACGCCTAAGGAAGCCTAAGTATCCATAACTCACTCGAACTTGGGCATGGTCGTGACGAGGGGGTCCATCTCGCTACATTTTCTACTGTGACTAAGGTGATCCTAGAATACTAAGAAAGCCTAAGGCTACTTAAGGCTACCTCTAAGGCTGCCTAAGCATCCTTAACTCACTCGAACTTGGGCATGGTCGTGATGAGGGTGTCCATCTCGCGGATCGTATGCCAGCACAGCGGGCACTTGGAGACCATTCTGAAAAAAAATAAGGTAGCGTTACCCCGTTAATCAATTCACTTCCACCGATGATCACTGACAGGTCTGTGATTATTCAATTCAAAATCAGTCATGAGGGCCAAACACTTCTTCCGACCTATACTATCTATGCTACTCTGATTCGTTACTCTCGAAATACTGGGAATGATCGTGAATCACAACTCTTCATTTACCAAAGGCTCCTCGTCCCCTCGAAACCAACCCATCCGTGAAACCTAACACCCCCGCGCGCGCATCTAATGGGTGAATTAGCTCGAGTGGGCTCTTCACACCCACTCATTAGCAACTGGCTCAAGGACTCAAACCCAATATAAGTGTTACTGGCCAGATATTCGGGAGCTTCCGTATTCCGTGAAGTTTAAAAAAAAAATCTACTGAGGAAGATTGCTTGGTCTCGCTAGAGCTTTTTGCCCAGTTGGACGAGCTGATTATGGTACTCTTCAGATTTGGACTGCCTGGATGCCGCTCAAATTAAGAAGCCCTAGTACTCACTCTGCCTGCTCCGCGGGCGATGGTGGAGTGGGGGTGGATCGGGCGACGCGGGTCGATGACTCGGTGGCTTCTGTAGAGGTTCGGAGTAACCCTAAGTGACCTAAGGCAACCTTAAGCAGGCTAAGACCAAGGAAGCGAAGTAACACCTGCAATGGTTGGTGCCGAGGTGACCTTTGGCGGCGCAGTTGGCGGAGGAGGGGCGTCCGTGGCGGGCTTGGCGTTGGGGTCGACTGAAACATACATCAAATTAAGTACGGTCATTGTGTTCTTTCGACAGCCCTTCATGTACAGTAGGGTTGGCAAAAATTGTCCAATGGATTGTCTCAGATAATTTCATTCCGAACTTTTCGGACAGGTCGTTGTCTCAGACAATAATTGTCTCAAAAGTTCAGACAATTATTGTCTGAGACAATTATTGTCTGAGACAATTATTGTCCCAACTCAAAATGGCGATTTTGATAAGGAAGAAAAAATAGAAAAAAAATTCTCGATGAATTTGCGTCACAAATATGATTACCGTTCCATCGAACTACATTATTCTATCGTATCTCAACGGGAAATTTTGCATTTTCTTATGTTTCACGATTCCACAAAAGGGGAAATTTTTTGGTGACGTGTCCAAAGTTAAAAATATTGGAGTCGAGAGAGATCATTTCTCTCTCCTCTTCATTCCTGTCTCACAACTCAAGACAGGATCGGTCGGTTCAGACAATTTTTGCCTGCCCTAATGTACAGATTATGATTTGCACCAGATAATTAAATTTGAGTTCACTCGCCTTCCGGCGTGGGCACTGCTGCAGGTTCAGGGCCTTTGGTTGCGGGCTTGTCTCCACCTGTAAATGTTCAGTCATTCACTGTCAAAAAAACGCTATTTTTGCCAAATATCTCAGTTACGTTTCACTAAGGTCAAAAAAGCCTACAGGGCGCGTAAAAACAGAAATCGCACAAAGGGCGCTTTTTTGCGATCAAATGGATGGTGCGAGAATAACTAATTGAGCGGAATGTCCCAACAGGCAGAACTCACCTTCTGGCGTGGGTACTGCTGCAGGTTCAGGGCCTTTCGTTGCGGGCTTGTCATCAGCAGGGGCAGGATTGGTGGGCTTGCCTCCACCTGGAAAATATTATTATTATTTTATTCTATTGACGTAATGTAACGTGTTTGCGAGTAACTCTTGATGGATAGAGGAAGTGTTGGCATTTCTTTACTTTAGTGCCCAACGGTAAACAGTTATTTTCTTCCCCGCTCATTCGATCACACGCCTACTCATTTCTCGTTACCCACAAGTTAGAGTGCGGCCTTTGGGCACTAAAGTAAAGAAGTGCCAAAGTGTTGGCTACCTGCCGAGCCTCCGTCTCCAGGCGCTGCCGGTATCTTGTCGAAATCACCGGATACTGAAATTAATTGAATCCATTGCGAAGTAAAATTGATCAGCCTTATGGAAGCGACTTCCTGTTAGAACGAGAGTGTTCTTATATGTGGAAACCTTCAAATCGAATTTTCTCGATCAAAGATCAATATGGTGATTTTTCGAAAACTGAATTTGATTTAATAAGGTCCAGTAGGTCGCTTTCCATAATATTAAACTGATCAGTTACCATTCCCTTGTTAGGAAATTGAGAGAGCTATACCTTGCGGCTGCGCCACTGGAGCTACTGCAGGGGGATCGGTGGGCTTGGCTGCGTCTGAAATGTCCATATTTTTGACCTCAAGTGCCTTTCGATGACTAGAAAGATGGAAATAGAAGGCTCATTGTTCTTACCGGTCTGTCCTGCTGCGGCAGCACCCGGCTCGACGGGCTTGAGTGCGCCTGGAAAGATGTGTAAGCGAAATCATCTATTTTTTTGGTATTTTTGGTATGTGCACTGGCTCTGAATATTATTGTAAAGCAAAATTACATCGTTACATTAATGGGGTCCCTCACCCTTCTGCCCGGCAGCAGCTGCAGCTGCAGCAGCTGCGCCATCCTTTGCTGTGTTCTTCGTGGCTGCGGCAGTGGCGAGAAGGAGGAAGAGAAGGAGAGCGGAAGAGGGACTCATGGCGACCGCCCGTGAGGAGGGAGAGACGGGGGAATGAGGGGCAATGGGGTGAGGAATAGAACAATTATTGATCGCTGGGATAATTGAGTTTTCTTTGCATAAATATGAAAAAATAGTCAAATATTGAAAAAATTTCAAATCTAGTATTTTCTTCGAAGTATCGACGTTTATCATCATTTCTCATCATAGGAAAAGATGCAGCGTACATGGAATTAGTCATGAATTCTTTCCAATTGGATAGGCCATTTGCCATCATCGATAAAAATTTTCCTATCAAATACGGGAAATTTAATTGTGGATAGTCTAAAAGTCGCCACTGTCGTACGCATCTTCCCACAGTCTAATTCGACCTGACGTGTTATTCATCTTCAGTTGAACAAATCTCGTAAGACTATCTCAGGATTCACTTTAGCTTCACAACAGTCGCTATCTATACTACCGCTTCTTACAATATTTTATGTCTTTCTCAAGGCCCATTTATCCGCCCCCCTTGTCCCGCTCCTCTAAATCACAAAGAGATTCTGGAGCGGCCCCTTCCTCAAGTGCAGCCGTGCGTCGTCGGCATTTCCCCTTTCATCTCCACTTAGGGGAACTCTTTCCGTCCCGTTTTGGACCTCTTTTGAGCCTGAGCGCGAACTTCTCTCGCATGCATGCGTAATAGCTAGAGTTCGAAATACGGGTCGTCGTCTCTTCATTTCACACTCTCTCTCACCGGTCAGAGAGGCGAGAGAATGTGTGAAATGAAGAGACCATTACCCGAATTTCGAACTCTAGTAATAGCCGCAGACCTTTATTATCGAGCATTGTTCCGCTTTTTTAAATGCTCACGTTTTACGGCTAATAATTGTGATGAGCGAGAGCAAGAATTTGTGTTACTATATTCTTAGAGCTGGATCATTCTTCAAGCCTGCTTCTTTACGTATTCCTTACTTGAAGCAAGTCCGCAGTTATTTTTTTCCGAGCCAGATCATTTCTTGCCCATACTTCTTTATGTATTCCTTTCTCAATCGAGAGCCCCGAAAGCGCTTGAAACTTCCGGCGGCTCTTATGCTTCCTTCTCCAATCCCTCCATTGTATTTGCTCTCAACCCGGTTAGAGAGGGCGAGAGAGCATGGGAAAGTGAGAGAGTCAGACAATCCCCTCCGTCTTCTCCTTCTCCCCTCGCTTCTCATTCTCCGGAAGCGACGTGGTGCGGTGTTTATTTCGGCTATTTCGGCGCGCGCCGGGCTGTAAGCCTTTCCTTCCGTAGGCTATTACGTGCTATTACGTCTCTTGGTATAGGAAAGCAATGAGATAGCGTTGAAAGGTGGTGTTTGAGAGCTCTCATTAAAGTAGCATTTTTTTGTATTTTTATTTTTTGATTGTGTTTATTTCGGCTCGCTTCGAGGCTGTAAGCCTTTATTACGTGCTATTACGTCTCTTGGTAGAGGGAAGAAATGCTATACGCTTCTCATTTAATTAAATAGTGCCCAGAAACCCTTCATTCGTGACATTTTTCCTTATGCGATGCCAACTCGCCGAAATTAGTGCCCCGAAAAATTAGTCATCCTTGGAAATTTCGCTCCATTTCGTACAGTCACCGCACTTCAAGCGAACGCTAATCTTCTTTCCTACCCAACACAATCATTTACTGAAGAAGTGGAGGAACAAGTATTTGTGGTGGCACGCTCGAGGGTGTGAGAAGGAGTAATGTCTGTCTGTCTTCCTTTTTCCTATTCTCTAGCATGGCCTAAGTTGTGATGGTGCAGAGTTTCTCATCAGCACTTTATCTTTCATGTTGCCAGACTGTCCAGAAAACACTGCACTAGGGAAGATGGAAGATTCTCCCCTTTTCAAGTGTTCTTTAGCGAATCCTATCTATCTAAAGAGTATGACTTGGAGGGAGAGCAGACTCTATCTGTTTTGTCTACTCTCTCAAGCAGTCTAACCGTCAAGGGACCACATCTCGAGAGTTTGACCATTACTAGCAGCGCAATAGCCCCAGAGCCGCCCCCCCCCAACTCAAGAGTGCTGTTTTCCCCCTCTTCTGCCATCCTCTTTTCAAACTAGCAATATTCGTGGCCTCAATATTTTTTCTTTCGAGCATTGTTCTTTATTTTCCGATATAAGTTTCCAAGATTTCCAGTTATTCTGAAAAAGAAGCTCGAGCAAAGAAGAGACCGAATCTTCAACCTGACAGCCTTACTCTCCCGTAGAGTTCGAAATACGTGTAATCGTCTCTTCATTTCCCACACTCTCTCACCTCTCTAACCGGTGAGATAGTGCGAAGAATGAAGAAACGATTATCCGTATTTCGAACTCTACTCTCCCAATCCACTAACGCAACCAATTCGAATGCTTATCGGACATCCTCGCCCATTCATCAAATCCTCTCCTATTTTGTTGTTTGTCTGCGGCCGAATTTCGTCTTTTTTCGTTTACTTTTCGGCCCGAAATGGGAGATTGTCGGCGCGCCGACCTTTGATGTTGCCTTATTTGCGACCGGATTCTGAGTTATGGCGCTGTTTTCGGGTCGATTTCGGGCTGAATTTGCCATTTTACATGCATATTTTTAGGCAAAGCAACAATATGCTACCTTATTTGCGGCCGGATTCTGAGTTATGGCGCTGTTTTCGGGACGATTTTGTGTCGATTTTGCCATTTTAAATGCATAATTTCAGACAAACTAATGGGAAATCAGCAAGCGACGAGGAAGCGAAGGTACGATGCAGAGCAGCTGGGACATGTGAGTATTTTTTTCTATTTTCGTTGTAATTATCACGTCTGAAATGGCCTTTTCTTCTGAACAATGGGATTGACTGAAGAAATGTGTGAAGATTGGACCACTTTTTCACGTGGTCATGTCGCAGATGTTCAATATTTTTGCCATCATTTTATCACTTGTTGGTGGATGCAATCGAGATGTGTGAATCGACCACTTTTCCCATCAGCCTGTTGGGATAAGACTGCCCAGATGCGCAGCACAGATGTTCAGCGTGTTTTGCCTCATTTTTTTCTCTTTTTATTCTCATTTTATATTGAATGTATGTAAAACATGTGTGAAAACTAACACTTTTTCAAGTGGGGCTATGACATGCCACAGATGTGCTCCACAGATGTGCCATGCCTTTCTTTTAGGGTTCGTCATTTTTATCATCATTGGATATTGAATGGATCTAAGATGGCTGTGAAAACTAACACTATTTCAACGTGGGGCTATGACATGCCACAGATGTGCTCCACACATGTTCCATGCGTTTCTTTTAGAGTTCGTCATTTTTATCACCATTGGATATTGAATGGATTTGCGATGGTTGTGAAAACGATTGATCTGTGTAAAACATGACACTGCCCAGATGCGCAGCACAGATGTTCAATGTGTTTTGTCTCATTTTTTTGTCTTTATATTCCCATTTGATATTGAATGAATGTAAAACATGTGTGAAAACTAACACTTTTTCAAGTGGGGATAGGACATGCCACAGATGTGGTCTACAGATGCTCCATGCGTTTCTTTTAGTGTTCGTCATTTTTATCATCATTGGATATTGAATGGATCTAAGATGGTTGTGAAAACGATTGGTCTGTGTAAAACATGACACTACCCAGATGTGCTCCACACATGTTCAATGTGTTTTGTCTCATTTTTTTGTCATTTTATTCCCATTTGATATTGAATGGATGGAAAACATGTGTGAAAACTAACACTTTTTCAATGTGAGGGCTATGACATGACACAGATGTGCCATGCGTTTCTTTAATTTTTTCGTCATTGGATATTTAATGGATCTAAGATGGTTGTGAAAACGATTGGTCTGTGTAAAACATGACACTGCCCAGATGCGCAGCACAGATGTTCAATGCGTTTTGTCCTCATTTTTCACATTTTATTGATATCGGATTGATTTGAATGGATGACATGAAGACGGTGAAGAACGACACTTTTTGTGTGCAGCACAGATGTTCAATGTGTTTTGTCTCATTTTTTTTTGTCTTTTTATTCCCATTTGATTTTGAATGGATTGATGGCATGTGTGAAAACTAACACTTTTTCAACGTGGGGCTATGACATGACACAGATGTGCTCCACAGATGTTCCATGTTTTTCTTTCGTTTTTTCGTCATTTTTATCAACATTGGATATTGAATGTATGTAAAACATGTGTGAAAACTAACACTTTTTCAATGTGGGGGGCTATGACACGACACAGATGTGCCATGAGTTTCTTTCATTTTTTCGTCTTTTTTATCACCATTGGATATTGAATGAATCTAAGATGGTTGTGAAAACGATTGCTCTGTGTAAAACATGACACTCCCCAGATGTGGCCTACAGATGTTCCATGCGTTTCTTCACTCCGCCCTTTCCTTTTCCTTCCATAACTCGCGCGAACAGGGAATGCGTGACCTATTCCAATAGTAAATGCCATGCAATTAGTGCTACTCATCCAACATAATGTGGGAAAAAACCCTTGAATTTTTCTCGTGATAAATTTGGATCGCCAAAGCTACTAGGTTTTCCCATAGCCTTTTCTCTCTTCCGAATGAGGAGAATTCCCTGAATACCGGAAACGCTTAGAACGTTTGCTTGGAGCACTATTTCACGGCTCAATAGCTCCGAAAAGTTCGTGCCGACAAGGTTCAGCTTATTCAGTATCCTTGTAGCCTTCTGAGCACTTTTTTCACACCTTCAAAGCTAAAGCGGGTGCAAAAATGTCTAGAAATATTCAGTTTACACTACAAATTGCTCTCAAGTCTCATTTCCCTACTTGTCCATCAACCCAAATTCGCGCTATGTCATGCTTACCCAGTTTGGCAACATTACTGCTGCTCTATCTTCGAGACGTCTCTCCATTCATCACACTCTCTAACCGATCAGAGAGCAGTCCCTCTAGAATCGTCCGACTCTCTCATTTTCCCATGCTCTCTCGCTTCTCTGACCAGCAAGAGTACAGGAAACAGGGAGAGTCATTCCTGCCATCCTTCACCCGGCCCTCCCTTCCGATTAGAATTCTCTTGGGAACAGTGGCAACGGCGGCGCGATATCATCTCTTGTCCTAACACACCCAATGCGCTCCTTGTCTCTGCACTCTCTCCATTTAGCATGCTCTCTCGGCTTCTCTGACTGTCAGAACTCTCTTCATTCGCGTACTATCTCGCTGTCTCTAACTGTCTGTTGTCTCTCCATTTGACATGCTGCCTCGCTGTTTCTCACAACCTAGACTCTCCTTATTCCACGTGCTCTATCGCGTTCTGGAACTTCCAAGAGAGCATGGAACTAGAGAGACAGGCGAGAGAGCACAGGGAATGGTGAGATTCTAGACAGTCAGAGAAGGCGAGAGTGCATGAGAAATGGAGAGAGTCCCTAGCCACTGTTTCACTTGAGTCACTAGAAGAAGCGCATGCTCACCCTCATCAGCTCCATCCTCCACAATTATGTCGGTTTTAAAATGTTTTTTTTTATTCTATAAACCCGGCTCCCTATGTAATACTAACTGCATAGGGCGGAATTTATTTTCAATACTCGTTGAAGCGTATCTCAATATCATGAAGCAGTACAAAATGGGATGTGTTTGGGATGCTTCGAAATTTTGGGATCGATTGTTGTTCGAAATTTCGAGCTTTTCTACTTGAGTCACTACTCTGGCATTGCTCACCTAATAGGCCACCTAATATCCCACCTAATAGGTGACAAGTTAGGTGCTCTGGTGTGCGTCCCCAACTTGGGTCCAAGCAAATTCCCAAGTTGCGTCCAGGCCTGGGCACAAGTTGGGTTCCTGCTTGGACCCAAGTTGGGTTCCTGCTTGGTTCCAAGTTGGAAACCCTCTTTCAGCCTTTTTTATTGATTGATAGTTGAGATACAGTAATCTCACACAGTAACCAAAGGCCCACACGGTTAGACCATGTCGGGCCGGTCATATCCAAAATACGGTCCTAGTGGGGACCGTAGACAGTCAATCGCACTCGTGCCCGAAGGCAGTCAAAACAGAGCTTCGAAAAAGGACCTTATAGGCTAGATGTGAGATAGACGCGACGGGTAGGATCAGCTTGGATCCAAGTTGGGTTCCTGCTTGGGCCCAAGTTGGGTTCCCAATTGCGGGGTACTGTACTTGGGCCCAAGTTGGGTACCCCATTTTACTTGGGCCCAAGTTGGGGACGCACACCAGAGCAATGAAAGGGATGAAGGAAGAACTCGAGCACCCGTTCCTTTCTTGTTCTAGCCCCGGATTCAACGAAGATGCTAGAAATCTATATGAGATGACGTAACCATAGGGTCTTTGCCGAAACACCACGCAACGGAGGAGAGAGGAGGAGGAGGAGGAAAAGGGCCGTTCCTGCCTCTCCATCAGCACAAAACGAGCTAAGCACGGGATCATGAGAGGGGGGGGGATAGAGCGCGAGGAATGTGATCCTGACCGCCCCCTCTCTAATTGGCCAGGGAGCGGAAAGGAGGGCTGGCAAATTGGGATAGTTAAAGAAAATCACTCTAAGGATGCATTATTAACGCCAAATCGACTAAAATAAGCGCAACTTATAACGATGCAACCCTGAGTACAAACGCGTTCGTCATTTGACAATGGAAATGAAAGTGGAGGTTTGCACTCAATCGAAACTCTAGCAGCGAAACTAATCCCGAACATTGGTCGACTCCCTCTAGCCTCCGCTCATTCCCCTAGCCTCGAGTTACAGGGTCATTTTGAGCTTACAAGTAGGGCTGTCAGGGTGAAGAATCCGTCTCTTCATTCCGCGTGCTCTCTCTATCGGGTCGGACTGTTTATAGGTGGCCTATTAGGTAGAGCCCCCTGGACCCCTCCATATTAGGTGGCCTATTAGGTTTGCTTATTAGGTGCCCTATTAGGTGGGATTCAGCTCCTATCGGGTCGGACTGTTTATAGGTGGCCTATTAGGTAGAGCCCCCTGGACCCCTCCATATTAGGTGGCCTATTAGGTTTGCTTATTAGGTGCCCTATTAGGTGGGATTCAGCTCCTATCGGGTCGGACTGTTTATAGGTGGCCTATTAGGTAGAGCCCCCTGGACCCCTCCATATTAGGTGGCCTATTAGGTTTGCTTATTAGGTGCCCTATTAGGTGGGATTCAGCTCCTATCGGGTCGGACTGTTTATAGGTGGCCTATTAGGTAGAGCCCCCTGGACCCCTCCATATTAGGTGGCCTATTAGGTTTGCTTATTAGGTGCCCTATTAGGTGGGATTCAGCTCCTATCGGGTCGGACTGTTTATAGGTGGCCTATTAGGTAGAGCCCCCTGGACCCCTCCATATTAGGTGGCCTATTAGGTTTGCTTATTAGGTGCCCTATTAGGTGGGATTCAGCTCCTATCGGGTCGGACTGTTTATAGGTGGCCTATTAGGTAGAGCCCCCTGGACCCCTCCATATTAGGTGGCCTATTAGGTGAGCAATACCAGAGTAGGAGAAGCGCACCACCCTCCTTGCCACTCTTCCACTTGATCCGTTAGGAGAGGCGCATGCTCACCCTCATCAGCTCCATTCTCAATTTTGTCTGTTTGGTTATTTTTTTCATTTTCCCACCTCCAGAACCGGATCGACTAACCTTGAGAAGCATAGTGACCTTATTACTACTACTTGAAACATATCCTAAATATCTTGCAATTGTAATCGATCTTCCCAATTCGGACAATATTTTATTGGCCGTTCAATGGTTTTGAATGAGCAAAGTCGTAGACAGTAGGGTGAGCCTAGAAGGCCGCAAGCGTCCTGATTCCGGGGTTAATTTTTCCATCATCGATATTTATTTTTAAAAATATTCAGGCAATCCCTCCGAAGCGTCCCCGTCTCGACATCTTCGTCGAGCACAACGGACTGATGGTGGAGGACGAGGCATTGGTGAGCAACTTTGTTTACTGAAGAGTAACTCTTGAAAAAAGTGAATTATTTTATACAGGAAATGTCTATCTAAAGTGCTAGTATTAGTAAATTTGTTATGATTTTCTCTCGGATTCGATATGTATTAGTTATTAGGCGAAGAAATGATTGAGTTTCGTCTGAATAGTCTACTGAATATGAATAGCCACTAGTACATTGTCAGTCTAGTCCACTAGTCCATTGTGCTCGACATCTTCGTCGAACACAACGGACTGATGGTGGAGGACGAGGCATTGGTGAGCTCGTTCATTTATTGTTACAGAATTCGGGAATTCTAGAAATAGGAAAACCTATATATGAGAGGGATCACGAGAGGTTGGACCAGGGCGCGGACGTACGAATTCATGATTTTTTAAAAATCTGAAAAAAATACCAAAAGTACTATCTTTTCCGCTCTTTTTAACTGTGTTATTGGTTTATTTTTAAAAATTTTATTTTTCGAGTACTAGACGGTTGAAGTGGACGCACTACGGTGAAAACAGCAAACTTCGTTTGGCTAAAATGGTCATAACTTCCTTCAAAATATAGATAGAAACATTTCCTAAACAGAAAAATAACCGCACGATATCCCTCTATAACAACGTAATCGATTCATCATTCCACGTCATCATCCTGATGAGGTGCGGTCGGTTGAGTGATAAAATGGCATAACTTTGGAAATCGGAAAAACCTCTTGGGTTTTTGTGCTCAAGTTGTAGCCCCTATCATGTAGAATCATATCCCCAAAAATCAGAATTTTTCATTCCCGGCGAGAAAAAGCGGGCTCATTTTAGTGAAAAGTGTCAAAAATCGCCTTCCAAAAAATTAAGTTTCACTGCAACAAATTATGCCAATTGGCCGTTTTATGACTTAAATTTTTCAAAAAAAGTTGTTTTATTCTATTTTAACTCCATTTGCATGTGCTTGTGCACTTTAATTTCGATTGTCACTCTTATTTTGGTTTTTTTTCGATTTCTCGATATAAATCATTTGAAATTGAGGCGGTCTCTATGAATTACGCTCTATTTTACTTTATTTTATATCTACACCAACCTATTAACTCGTTGGACACAGTAGAAGTGTCTAAATATTTTTTTCATTCTCTAAATTATGATCTAAAACTGCAAGCATTCGACCTTTTCAAAGCCTATCTTTCGTTGGTTCATCATTGTTCAATTTCATCCGGAGTAAATACTAATTGTTCTTTTCTTGCACTACATAAACATCTTTTTGAAGATTTGTTGCTACCTCTCACCCAAAACTAGCTACAGCGCCGATCACATCCGAAAACAGCACTGTAGGGATTGCAAGCACTGTTGTTCTAGCGATTCGAAGAAATTCCTGGGTTCGAATCCCGTCCTCTGCAGTCTTCTTTTGCCACAATTCTTCACTCATGCTGGTGAAAAAGGAATCCTGGTTTGATGCATTATTTTTATTCATGACAAAATGACCGTTACGAGTGTCAAATAAACTTTAACAGCACACAAGTAGTATTCCAATATTTTGTTCGATGACTAGATCACGCTATCCTGATCGCCATCTTCGTTAATAACAATTAAATTACGAACTGGGCAACTAGGAACGAGAGGAACTCTCCTTCATCTCCTTCCGAGAGCTCGATAAGCATCTGCTGCGGGATGATCATAATCGCAAGCCGGAGCGCAAGACCATGCACGACTATTGCGCCAAGGCCATCTCCAAATCTCTCGAGACTCATTTCTCTATCAATGCTGTCATTCTCAGAATCGATGTTCAGAAATCTTCTGGAAATCAATCGACAGAGCTCAAGAGAGGATGGGCACTCCGTACCATCAGAGAGAAAAATCGGAACGATGAGGAAGCGAGAGTAGTCATTCGAAAGTATTTCAAGAAGAAGAGAGATAACGGAGATAAATGCAATCCTCACGAAGCACTCATGCACATGAAGACGATGAAGAAGCCTGGAAATGAGACTCTTTTGATTTCTCCAAAGAACAGACTCTCTATCTCGCAGGTCAAATCTCTCATCAATAGATTGTTGAAACAGGAATATGAGAAGAAAAACAAGATTGTGAGTAAGGAAGTGATCAGAAATAACGAAGATGAGGAGGAAGATGAGGAGACCGAAGAGGAGTCAGATGATGAAGCAGAACTTGAAGAGTTGGTCAAGAATTCTGACATTTTCTTGAAAGATGGAGAAAAGGGAGATGATGAGGATGAAGAAATGAGGATGGATCTTGATATGGAGAAGAATAAGGAGAAGAATGTCGATTCTGACAGTGAACCACTTCCAAAACTAAGAAGAAGAAAGTAATGTAGTTGTTGCTGCTTGCGTGCTGATAAAGTTGTAGTTGTTACTCACAATGGTTGTTTTTTTCAGAATAAAAAACAATTATGAATCAAACCAAGGGTCCGAAATCGTACAAATTAGGAAACAAATAATCATGGCAAAACCTGACTGCAGAGGACGGGATTCGAACCCAGGAATTTCTTCGAATCGCTAGAACAACAGTGCTTGCAATCCCTACAGTGCTGTTTTCGGATGTGATCGGCGCTGTAGCTAGTTTTGGGTGAGAGGTAGCAACAAATCTTCAAAAAGATGTTTATGTAGTGCAAGAAAAGAACAATTAGTATTTATTCCGGATGAATTTGAACAATGATGAACCAACGAAAGATAGGCTTTGAAAAGGTCGAATGCTTGCAGTTTTAGATCATAATTTAGAGAATGAAAAAAATATTTAGACACTTCTACTGTGTCCAACGAGTTAATAGGTTGGTGTAGATATAAAATAAAGTAAAATAGAGCGTAATTCATAGAGACCGCCTCAATTTCAAATGATTTATATCGAGAAATCGAAAAAAAAACCAAAATAAGAGTGACAATCGAAATTAAAGTGCACAGGCACATGCAAATGGAGTTAAAATAGAATAAAACAACTTTTTTTGAAAAATTTAAGTCATAAAACGGCCAATTGGCATAATTTGTTGCAGTGAAACTTAATTTTTTGGAAGGCGATTTTTGACACTTTTCACTAAAATGAGCCCGCTTTTTCTCGCCGGGAATGAAAAATTCTGATTTTTGGGGATATGATTCTACATGATAGGGGCTACAACTTGAGCACAAAAACCCAAGAGGTTTTTCCGATTTCCAAAGTTATGCCATTTTATCACTCAACCGACCGCACCTCATCAGGATGATGACATGGAATGATGAATCGATTACGATGTTATAGAGGGATATCGTGCGGTTATTTTTCTGTTTTGGAAATGTTTCTATCTATATTTTAAAGAAAGTTATGACCATTTTAGTGAAACGCATTTTGCTGTTTTCACCGAAGTGCGTCCACTTCAACAGTCTCGTACTCGAAAAATATAATTTTTAAAAATAAACCAATAACACCGTTAAAAAGAGCGGAAAAGATAGTACTTTTCGTATTTTTTTCAGATTTTTAAAAAATCATGAATTCCTACGTCCGCCTACCCCCCTAAGGTGCTCGATTCTCTCGCGATCCTTCTCATATATATATATTTATCTAAAGTGCAAGTAAATATTAATTTTAAAAATTGGTTCAAATATTTTTAATTGCATGCTTTTTACGTTAGAGTTTTTGTTTGTTAATAGACGATGAAATGTTCGTGTATTTTCTGAATAACCAAATATCGATAAAAACAAATAGCCACTAGTCCATTGTGCTCGACATCTTCGTCGAGCACAACGGACTGATGGTGGAGGACGGGGCACTTGTAACTTATTTTCTATAATATTTATTATTAGCGTCAGAAACCGAAATGCGATTGACTGGAACTCGGAGCATTCCTTTTAGCATTATCCAGAAACATAAATGAGAGCAAATTGGTGGAGATGGGAGGTGATGTGAGCAAAGTTTCAGATAACATTACTAAACGTATCCCATAATTATCCCTGTGTACCCCAAAGATACTTTAATGCCAGTAACTTCAGTGCTCCCCAACCTCTTCCTCACCCGATTCAAATACGAATAGTTGCCCTTAGTCCACTAATACTTAAATCAGCGCGAACTATGACTATTCTGGTTATTATTTGGAGTATTACATGCTGTATCTTCAGTGCTCGCCCACTTCCTCCTCCTCCGACTCTACTACGAAGAGGAGTAAGCGGTTCGCAGCACTCACACGATTCCTATCGCTATCGTCGGGAAGGATTGATTTCGGTTAGTGCAGTTCAAAATTCGTTTTTTCTGTTTTCTTCTCATCCTTTGAAATAATTATTTTCAAAAACTTGATAACAGAAGCTCTACTTTTGCAAGGAACTATTGGTCGTTGATTTCCAATGCAATACTGTTTCCATGCTGTCATTTGGTCGCAATTCTTCCGTGGTCTACCGCTAACTTTGTGATATCTGCTCTACTTATGTGGAGCAGTGTCGTCCATTTTAATCGTTACTGATGATCATTGGTTATCAAGCGAAAACCGTTTCCATGCTGTCATCTTCCTCCCAACTCTTCCGTAGTCTGCCGCCTACGTGTGTTGACTGAGGATGATTTAGCAAGAAGAAGCTCTCCTCAATTTGCACAGTCTCTCGCCTCTCTGACCACTGAGAGAGTACGCGAAATGAGGAGAGTCGTTTCTTGCGGAATCTGAGTGTTGACACAAGGCGCTTGTTCGCGCGATTAGTCGTAATCCCCCTGCAATTTACGCGAGAAGAATGAGCGGCATCGTAAACTGTGGCGTGAAATGAGGGCAAAATAACAGGGCTATTATTGCAAACTAGGTTTGTAATACGGCTCTAACTGCTATAACCATCCACTAACAATCAATACGTGAATCAGAAATAGCATGAAAAATACTAACTAAACTTCAGGCGTCTGCTCTCCCACAAAGAAAGACGATCGACGATGCGCCGTTTCCCTTCGATCGGAATCCGATGCGACCACGTCGAGGCTGAGCACTGGTATGCATTATGGTTGGCTGAACGATAGCAGTTTAACGAAACCGCTACGGTGTAGAGGCCATGTAGCGAACCGTTATAACCATTAAAACCGATTCGTTTAGACCGTATTGCCAACCCTAGTATCTATCATAACTAGGGCTATCATGATGAAGAATCCGTCTCTTCATTCCCTGTACTCTTTTCTCTCTCATTGGATGCTCAAATGATCAGTGGAGCAAGTGAAAGTAAAAAAAAAAGGTATCGCGGGAAAAACATCTAGGCCGAAACCACTAGCTCTCCCAAAATAGCTAACTTTCTACTGATGAGGTCCGGAAATTAGCTCAAAATAATGAGGCTAGCGTTCGATCTTCCTCGAAAAATAAGAAGGGAACTAAGTGAGTGAATACGCCATCTTTTTTTTTTTAAATGAAGGTGAAATTTGGGAACTTCTTCGGTTTTTGGCCCAGTCAGCAACCGCTCCGAATGTGGAGGGAGTGTGGGGAATGAGAATGGTAGGGAGGAAATACTCTCCAAAAAAAGGCTGGGCCAAAAACCGAAGAAGTGCCGAAATTTGATCGATCATCGACTTATTTAAAATTATTTTCCAGCCTCCCTTTCCTCGCTCTCCCGTCTCCGTGACAATCCCACGCCATGGCATGTGGCCATGTTTCTGCCATCATTTCCGAATAGAGGACAGGTGACGGAGCAGAGCTTTCAGGTGGGATAAATATTGCTTTCAAAATACCGGCGACCAGCTTTTACTTTGCGCTCTAACAAAGATCACTGAAAATGAACATGTATTTCTGAACTAATGTCAGTAAACGAATCGAAAACAATAAATGAGTTGTGTTACCGAGATAACATTCTTGATGAAAATTATGATAAGCTGAACATATCCATAAAAATGTAATTATTCTAAATAATTATTCGTATAGCCATAATCTATTATTGTTTCAGATCTACGAGGAACTCGGCCGAGGAGTCTTCAGCATCGTTAGAAGGGCGCAGTTCCGCACGCAGGAGAGGGCGTTCTGCGCGATCAAGGTGATAAACTTGTCAATCTACCAGCAAGTATCAATGATACCGCCATTTCTTTATATAAATACACCTTTTTTCACGATTGCTATCGATGTTTGGGCTAAATTATCGATTTTTTCAGTAAAATCAATGATCAGCTGGTGTAATTAATACCTCCTTTGCAGATTCAAGACAAGGCTACCGTCCTGAAGCACAGTTACGTTTCACACGCGAATGATGAAGTGCAGATACTGGTGAGATTGATTTCTTTAATATTTCTTTTTCTACAACAAACACTATTAACGAAAAAAGCCTTTTTGATCCATTCTCCCAAAATAGCGGACTTTTGACTGAAGTGATACTGGTTCTTCTCAATGATCACGATTTACCAACAACAATGAAACACAATTTCAAAACAATGTACAACTTTAACTGATATGTTTCACACGCGAATTATAATAGAGTGCGGATATTGGTGAGAATAATACCTATTTGCGATCCCATCGGTTCTCAAAGATAAAAAAATTCACTGAAAAACAGAAAATGATCCGAAAACATAGATTCAATATTAGTAATTAGTTGGAACCCCTCCAGTTCCAAAATAATTATATTATTTTATCTCAGGCCCGTCTCCCTGCCCATCCCTTCATCATCCGCTTCTTCGGCGCATGGCAGTCGCGGACGCAGCTGTTCATGTGCATGGAACTGCCTACAGGTACGGACAATTGATAATGATTACGCTGGATCGACAACTGATAATGACATCAATTATAGTTATTAGAAGTGCTAAATATATTTTCGGGAAAGAAGAAGGAAGATAATTGTTTTACGACTTTTTGTCTATATTTTTTTCCAATGTGAGGTGACAGTTACAATCTCCCTGCAGACGGTTGCACCGACCTCGCTCGTCTCTCTCGTCACTACGGCCACTTCCCTGAGACGGCTGTAAGAGTGGTGCTGGCTGAGCTTGGCTGTGCTGTTGGTATGCTTTTTTTTGGTTGTAACACATTCAGGATAAGAATTTGGGAGTATCTAGGTTATAAAAGTGGCATAGTGTGACACTACGGCAACTTCCCTTAGGCCGCTGTAAGAGTGGTGCTAGCGCGGTAAGAGGCGCTTTTGGTAAGAAGATATGATTGCAATATTACAGAGCGTAGGCCCGGACAATGTACAGCTAGTACTGTTGTTATCTGGGCCTGATATATGCGCGATTTCACGCTGGATCGAAATTTTCATGAGTTTCCCGTATCGAAGTGAAAAAAGGATAGAAATGAGTTTCAACAAATCTGTAAAAGCGATATGTCTTTTTCAAAATGGTTTCTTTTTCCTTTTGAACATGAACAAAAATAATCAATTTCCCACTCCAGACTTCCTGCATCGCAATTCGGTCATCTATCGTGATATGAAGGCGGAGAATGTGCTGGTGGATCGGAGGGGACATCTGAGGTGAGAACAGGGATTACTTGTTGTTGTTGTTGTTGTTTGCATGTCTGAAAAGCATCAATGAGTTGTATAAAATTTAGACTCACCGACTTCGGCATGGCCAAGCATCTCGAGCTGGGCGCACGTACGAAATCTGTTTGTGGAACGCTACAGGTAATTTTTCATAGAACCTGTAGTTTCAGTGAAAATAGTCAAAAGTCACTAACAAAATGATAATCCATCCGGAAAATTCGATACCCGATGCGCTTCATTCATTTATTTTATCGTGCGCAGTTTTCATTCAATTGTATCGTAAGAAAGTTCCAATCGATAACTTCGATATTCGTGTATATTTTACAATCGAAGCGTGAGAATTCCCAAGAAAAATCATTTTGGAAATTGCAGTACATGGCTCCGGAGATCGCTGCAGAATGGCCCGAGGGCTACACCCACTCCGTCGACTGGTGGAGTGTGGGCGTACTGGCGCATCTGCTGCTTACTGGGCGGTTGGTTTTTTAATCATGAAGGAAATCGAGCGGTACATGCACGGTTTAGTCACTGAAAAATCAAGCTTTTAACTATTTCTGTGTGGGTGATAGAGACTAATGGGAGGACAGGGGAATACACCCACTCTGTTGACTGGTGGAGTGTGGGAGTACTGGCGCATTTACTGCTTACTGGACGGTTTGTTTTTTAATCATGAAGGAAATCGAGCGGTCTATGCACAATTTAGTCACTGGACTATCAGTCCTTTAACTATTTCTGTGGTGATAGAGGGCGGACTAATGGGAGGACAGGGGAATACACCCATTCCGTCGACTGGTGGAGTGTGGGAGTACTGGCGCATCTGCTGCTTACTGGAAGGTTCGTTCGATGTCATATTCATGCTTTTCTGTCTAGTGGAGTGTTTGATTGAAATGTTTGATTAGCATTTTTTCGGTGTTTTACAAAAATGTTTGATACAATCGCAGAGGTAATACATTGATAAATTTAATCTCTTTTTGAAACGTAGTCAATTTTCATTCAATTGCGCTTATTTTCCTATATTTCAGATTTCCGTACCCGAACACCTCCGCTCATCACCACTCCCAGCTGGTCTACATTGACTTCTCCATACCGCCGGGAAGGTCGATCGAGATATCGCAGCTATTGGATCGGGTACGATCAAGCTTTTGTTGGCCCACTGAAAAACTAGGAGCAAGATAATGCGAATGCAAGGGAACAGTGAAAAGGGGGGGGGGGTTTCTCCATCGGTTTACTATCGAAAATTCTTTAGATCTCTGCGTTAGACGAAGCGAAATAAATGAAGCAGCAAATTTTTAAATATTGCTGAGATTCTCTCCAGATGCTCCGAAGTCGAATGGAGAGTCGACTGTGCGACTTCACCAGCTTCACCGCGTACCAATTCTTCTCCTCGATCGATTGGACACTGGTGGAGAAGGGAAAGGTACTTTTTACGATAAATTTCATCAAGGAATAGTTGGAACCTATGAAATGCTGCAACGGCTATTATGAATCGATACCTTAATGAATCGTATCAAATCATGATAAGTCACCGTAATCGTCTCAAACCCATTACAGTACTCACTACTCCCACATCTCGAGCGAGCCGAACGATTAGCGTCGAGAAGGAAGCGACTGAGGTTCAGTGTTTTTTCCTATTTTTTTGAACTCCCTCATTTCCATGTCCCTCCTCATTCCTCGCTCTAAAAAGGTAACGGTAAAGTCGATCATAGGACGCATCATGTTGAAACGAATTCTTCATTCAGAAAACTATCGTGGAATAATTTAAACAGAGTCGTATTTCACAGGTTATCAGACGCTATCTGTGAAGATATTGAAGAGGATGCATCTGAATTCAATGAACGATACGAGGTAGATTTATTATAATATCACGAACACTCAATAGAACCTGTGGTAGGGGCACGTGATGCATTGTGAACTCATTCCCTTTCCTCGGTTCGATGATAAAGCGAAGAGACGAGAGCGTTTTTTTCCGAGAGAGAGTGTGTGTGAATGCGTGGCAAGGAGTGACCGAAATGGTCTGAGAAAGACGAGAGAGTGTGTGGAATTGAGAAAAGTTCATTGCAGGTAGAGATCAGGAACTATCAGGAATTCGACCTCATTTGTGAGAAACCGCAGGCGAGTACACTTATTCCTTAGACTTTAGACTAAAATAATAGTTGGAAGTTGATTTCCTCTCCTGAAAGGAAATGCCAATTCGGCAGTCATAAAAATGAATAAATCGAATGAAAGAGTTTTTAAATATTGAAATTGCAGTTCGCCGGCTTCACGCGAATCTGATGAGGCGAGTGCGACGTTATCATCATTCGAGTTCGAAACACGGACTTTTGCTACTTCATTTTGCGTGCCCTCTAATTTAGTGAGGGAAGAGGCTACTCGTAATGCGAACTATATCATCATTCCATATCAAATGAGCGTTATGTTCGATGCAGATTTGATAAATATTTTGTCAACTATTCGTTCACGTCATGAAAACCAAATACTTAGCATTTAGCAAGCGGAACGTGTTCAGTGAAACATTTCATAGTACAAGTTTGCAGCTCGACTGATACCCTTGACCCTTTCTGTCGGTGTGTAATTCCGTTGTTTTTAAGATTTATTTATCTGAATTGTGAGGGGGATGGCATCTTCTCTATTATCAAATGCTCTGCTGGGTCTTGTCCTCAGCGTTCCTCTTACTCCAACTGAAATTATTTGCAATTTTATATTTATTTTATTAGTATCTTTGTAAAATATACAAAACCCCAACATTGACCCCCAGGCTCAATTCACAATTTTCTAACGGTCCATCATAGCATCATAAATCGCATCATTCAGTGCAATTCCTTCCCTGTCTAAAAATAAAGAAGTTAAATAATTTCAGCTTACTATCATGGGAGTCTCCTTTGGAGGAGGCGGTTTCTTCTCTTCATTCTTCTCATTCTTGCTCTCCATGTTATCCTCCCGTTCAACCAGTCCGCC